>VWZT01006078.1:0-109488 GCA_013397055.1 Pachycephala philippinensis | reverse complement strand
GAGAGAGAGCCCCTGCTTCCAGGCTGGAGCAGCCTGTCCTTGGAGGACTGCACCCCATGGAAAGAGAGACCCACTGCGCAGCAATTTTGGGAGGACTGTCTGCCCATGGGAGGGACTCACTGCAGCAGGTGCAGTTTGGCTGCTGCTCATGAGAGTGGACCCATGCCGAGAAGTTCATGGAGAACTGTCTCCCGTGAGAGGGACCCCACAGCCTCACAGGGGATGGACTCTTCTCCCGGAGCAGCGGAAGAAAATCTTGGTGATGGACTGACCAAAACCCCCCTGCCCTGTCTCCCTGCGCTGTCGGTAGGAAGGAGGGAGGGCCTAGGGCAGGGAAATGTGTTTTAAGGGCTTATTTTACTTCTCATTTCCCTCCTCTGATTCTGATAGTAATAAATTTCACTTCGTAATTAAGTTTTGAGCCTGTTTTTCCCTTGAAATATTTCTCCCACAATCCTTATCTCACTCATGAAGCCTCTGTTAACCCTTTTTTTCTTTTCCCTCCTTTGCCCAGCTGTGGTAGGGGAGGGTGAGCAAGCAACTCTCGTGGGTGCCTGGCATTGGGCCAGTGTCAAACCACGACACTATGTGGGATATCCTGGACTGAAATGTACCCTTCCTTCCATCCAGATTCAAGGAGGTATGCAATATTAGGATACCTTACTATCCCACTTTAATGAGCAGTGAGCCAGGGTCATGGCAGCAGTATCCTCATCCCTAATGTTTATGGAAGTGCCCCAAAAAGTCAGGCAGGTAGAGGGGGACATCAGGCTCCCCACAGGGATAGGGTCTACCTGGGATAATCAATCTTTTCCAGAGGCAGCAAGCTCCAGCTTCACTAAGAGAGCTAATGCATCTCTCCAGGACAATAAAACGCAACCCAGCACAACACAAGCAGAAATTTTCATGGCAATTTTTAACGTAAATTATACGTGACTTCTTTTTATGACCCTCTAACAACCCCTGAAAGCAGCACTCACCTGTGGGAGGCCAGTGGCCACCTCACACTGGGCCAGCCAAGAGAGCTGTGGTAGTCTAAAACCAGAACATTATCCTTGTAACCACCTAGGGAGACAAAAAAAGATAATAAAGTGTGACCATCATTTCCTTTTTTGTTTCCTTGGGAACCAGCATCCCATCCCTGATGCAAATAATGGGCTCTCCAAATAGACATATTTTGGTTTCTCTTTCCTCTGGGGAAGCCTCTGAGGAGCCTCCAGTGAAGCCAGCAGAGCTCACCGGGGTTTACACAGATAAAAGAGGGAGGCGTGTGGACTGTGGGCTCCTAGACCAGTACCACAGGTGCCTGTTATGGTAGGCCCAGATTTCTGGCCACCAGCCAGCAGATGAGATGGTCAGATAAACCAAAAGCATCACTTACATTTTTTGCGTGCTCAGGATTTTCCTCCTTATTCCTTTTGCACTGTCCAAGGCTTGGAGATGAGAGTGGATATAATGCCAATCATTAGAGGAGCAATTACTTATCTCACAGGAGCTCTGAGTGGCTTAATCAGTTAATATTTGTCAACCACGATGAGCTGAAGGATGAAATGCATCCAAGGAAAAGGATTGCTCACAACAAAGCCCAAAGCAAGGCAGCTTTGCTGGCTGAGCTCCCCTCCAAGCCCGGCCGCTCCTCACTGGTGGCACTGAGCATGGTGAAGCTGAAAGACACCTAAGGGAGTGCTCCCTGCTGCATGCCAGCCCTCAGAACCCAGCGGGAATACGAAACTAATGACATTCTTCAGAAATGTAATTAGCCTGCCTTCATGGCGAGGTGCGTTAGGGAGAGCTCAGAGACTTGGAGAAGTGGGCTCCAGTGGGTGAGAGCCAAGGCTTGTGCTTTGAAAGCTGCATTAGGGAAGGGGAAAAAAATAGAAAAGAAAACGTTCTAATATTACTTAATTACCCCAAGACATCCTGAGATGTAATTGAGCTTAGAGGGCTAAATGAAGGCTGCGCACGTGAGACCAGCAGAGGTTGATGCATTTATAATGAGACCACTTTGCAAGGCAAACAGGGTCCCCACGGAGGAAGAGGGGGGCAAAGAGGAAGGACAAGAAGGGGGCTGGGGAGGTATTGAGGTGCCTGAAGTTCTCCACCAGCTTCATGCAAAGTCCCTTCCCCTCTGCTCAGGTTTGCAGGCCGGGCTGGATGGAGGCAGGATGGGAAGTGAAGGGTGTGGATGCAGGTGTAACAAACCATGGAATTAACTTTCTCATGGTTTGGATGCTGAAAACACCATAAAAACCCCTTAGTGCCCAATCAAACGGTCAAGAGCTGCTATATCACGCTGACAGGGACATCCCTCCATCCAGATCCAAACCTGAGTTGTTCAGGCACCTCAGCAGCATCCCCCTGGGGAAGCCTCCAGGCAGGGAGCGGGATGAGACAGCAAGAACGAGTCATCCTCAGGGCAGCGCTGTCTCTGAAGATGAGAGAAAACCTTCCCCAGAGTGGCCAGTGTTCATCCCTACTGCTCCCATGAACTTTAATGGAAACCAGGCAGCCAGATCCCTGTCCTGGAAAACATTCCTTTTATCCACAAAACCAGAGGCCTGCTGCATGCGTGCAAGCCCATTCCAGCCCTGATTTACATACTGTACAGAAGGAGACATTAAAATCCAAACAGTTTATGGTAATTAACACTCATTTAAATATTATACTGGTAACTATCACTTCCAATTCTTCTCAGCCTTGAACGGGCTCTTTGTGCATGTTCATATGTACAGGGAGATTTTAAAGGCATACTCCATCTTCTCTCCTGATTGCTGCTTTCCCAGAAAAAAGGATGTTTAACGTTCATTAATTATATCATTTGGAGAAATTGCTGTGAAAACCCACCACAGGAGAGAAGAATTTTTTTTATGATTATTATTATTTTTGGAAAGAAAGTAATAATGGGGAGCCCGGCCTGTGGCAGGGATGTATTAGCTGAGCATGGCTCTGTGGGGGCTGTTAAAGCCCCATGATGGGTAACAGAGCTGCCTGCCACCAGAAGAATGAAGGCTATGGAGATGAAACAACCTTTAAGTGGGAACAAATGCATTATTTATCACAAATTAATCCTTCTTTCTCCTTTTTCACCCAAGCAGCAGGACTGGGTCTCACAGGAGGCCAAGGGGAGCTGTTGAGCACCTTTGGTGGGCCTTGCACTGATCCACCCCTTTGTGATATCAAAAATCAACAGGAAGTAAATACACAGTGGACAAATCCATACATTGTGGTACAAAATAAAGTTGTGAGAGGCTATAGGTGTCCCAGCCCTGTCTTCAAGGGCTCCAGCAAGGCCAGTCACCAGGGCCCTGCAATCCAGGGAAAGCTGCACCACAGCATCCCTGGAGGGGGGGGAGGAGAGAAGATGCCCATTGCTGCATCCTTCAGGCAGCAGTCCAAGCACTGACAGCTCTGTCTCTTCCCATCACCTGGGGAGTTTCCTCAGGATGCAGGAAGTTTTCCTTGAAGGGACATCAAACAATATCCACTCCAGCATCTACCAGGTGTCCAGCCAGCCAGTCCCACTGATCCACAGAGATGCCAGCTCCTTCTGGGAATAACTCTGGCACAGGCTGCGGAAAGGGTCAGTATGGTTGCTGTGCCCCATGTTCACCTCTTTCCCCCTGAGCCCCAGGAACACAGACAGGGAATGTGAGACCTGCACAGCACATCCTGGGATTCAGCTGTAGGGAGAGCTCCCCTCCCCTCACAACCCAAAGCAAATGACCAGCAATCCCACCCAGGGCAAGTGATCCATGTTCACACCTCATCAGAAAAAAAACTACCCAGGATATCTGACAGCTTTGTGCTCCAAAATATTGTTCCTCACCCACCCATCCATGGGAAAGCCTGGGAAGTGGCAGCAGAGCCCAGGAGCTCTTGCAATGCCCCTATTACACTAATGATATTTTCTGCCCAAACCATCCCAGGTGTGGCTCCTTGTTATAAAACAAGAGTATCCAGGAGAGTCTCCCTGATCCTTTCAGGCTTGGACCTGTACCTTGAGCCACAAATCCCATGAGAAATACTCAGGATTTTTTTGCAGGGGATCACCAAGTGATGCTGAGACACATAGGCAAGAGCCGAAGCCCATTCCAATCACTTGACAAGGTCTTGCAAGACCCGTGTTTGCATTAAAAAGAAATTAAAAGCTTTTCCACTCCACTAGCTTGCCCAAAGCCTGCATACTAAATAGTAAATGCTACCTATGATGTTGAATAATATCTTCATTAAAAAAAAAAACAGCAGTCACTGAATACATCATGAACAATGACATTGGGGAGGCATTGTTCTTCTTCTGCCTGATGGACCATGCTGAAACACCTGTTTCTTATTGAGGAACTGTTAATAACTGTCACCACCAAAATCAGGGCTGAAAAGGTGTCATTAAGTCAAGTTATTCCAACCTCCACCTAACTGTGTGGGGCGGGGGGAACCCAGCAAGGAGGAAGAGAGGCAAAGCTAAGACTGAGATAAATGTCAAAGCATAATTGTCCATGTGTCCCCCAAAAAACCACCAAACGAATCCATCTTAGATGGCTCCTGCCTCACCGAGATCTTGCTGATACGAAAGACACAGCTGGGTAACCATAGGCAGTTTTAACTGATTAACTACAGACATTGACCCTTTCAATTAATTCACTGGGGATTTGTTTCATTCTAATTATCTCCTAAAGCTGCAGCCTCCCCATAAAGTCAACAGAAAAGCAAATTCTGGTCCTTTCTCCTACACCAGCTGTTAAAGAGGTAGGAGGGATGGTTAGCCAGGGGTGTTGAAGGTAATCTTGACTCAGGTAGGAATGAACATTTAAAGAACACAACTCCTTAGGAAATGCAAAATCTTTATCTTCTCAAAGAAACCTGGAGCAATGCAAAACTTATATCCCCTACTTTGCACGGTTCAGGCATGGAAATGGATCTGAGTTTATCAGTGGAGGAAAAAATCTCTCACTGTCATTTGTTGTGCTGCTCACTGGCCGTATCCATCTCCCATCACTGTTGAACGATTTGTGTCACTTTACTAGAGCAAAAATGGTTATTCCTCCCCAATATCACAACCAATCTTAGGTTTCCCTCCTCCACAGAATCACCAAGACTGGGTAAGGCCTCTAAGATCATTGAGTTCACCCATCAACCCAGCGGCACCACCATGTTCTCAAGTGCCATAGACACACATTGTTCTAACACTTCCAGGGATGGTGACTCCACCACTTCCCTGGGCAGTCTGTTCCAATACCTGACCAGCCTTTACATGAAGAAATCTTTCCAATCTAAACCTCCCCCGGTGCAACTTTTCCTTCAAGGCCCTGGTTTTCGGCAGTTTCTGTCCAGTGGAACCCAGTTGCCAGCCAAAGCACAGGAACTGACATTCACAAGGAGTCACAAGAGCTCCCTGGAATGGGTTGGGCACAGTCCTGTCCAAAAAAAAAAAGAAAAAACAAAAAAAAAAAAGAAAATTACCCTGATATTTTCTGTCAAAATGAAAAATTAAGTGGAAATTCTGGCTGGGGCAACTCTTTGCCCTCAGCTTGGGAATCCATACAGTGACAACCTGAAAGCTTCACCCTCCTCATACAACACAGAGCACCTGGATCGAGTCTCTTTATTTATATTTTCTTGAAACATCAGAGCTTATTTCCCCCCCCTTCCCCTTGATCCACAGCCTAGAAGAATTTTAAAAGGATCCACACTTCTCCAGTGGTGCAAGCACATTCAACAAAAAGATGCACCTGAGATGACCTTGAAACAAGCCCAAATTAATCTCTCCAATGTGAGCCGCTGCAGAGACAAAGCATTCCTTGAGCCGTGGTCTGGGCTTTGGAAAGTGGGATACAGCGGAGGACAGCATCCTTTATCTTCCTCTCCCTGACAGTCTGAGAAAGGCTGGTTCAAAGGAGCAAAACAAAACACTCACCTGCATGACAGAATAGTTAACTTAATCCCCCAAAGGCTAATCCTGTTAGCATGTAAAACTAGGAGTCATAATTGTAACCAGTTTTCAACCTTTATTGTAGTAGAAATAATCACTTCAGTGCCACTGCCTCACTTCCCAGAGACTCTTTTCTCCACAGATTATTTTAAACTAATCAAACAAGGGGGAGCAGGAGGGAGGAAGAGTGTAAGATTAAAGATGAGGGAATATTTAAGACTGGAGCGGGAGGGTGAGGTTTGGGCAGCCACAGGTTGGTCTGAGCAGCAGCTCTGCTTGAGAAGCAACTCCAAAACAAAATCTAAGAAAATGGGTAAAACCATGGATTCCATGCAGATGGATTCAGTCAGGAGAGCCTGGTAAATACATTTTTCTGGGAGATAACAGCCTTTCTTTTCTCTTTTTTTTTTTTTAAGACAAAAGCCAATCTTTGTCTTTTGTGAGAGAGCTTGACCATCTGGACTTCGGAAAAGCATTTGATATTGTGCCACATGGGCAAATAATTAGTTAAACTGTAGGAGGGGAACA
The DNA here is from genome assembly GCA_013397055.1 of Pachycephala philippinensis. Lineage (NCBI taxonomy): Eukaryota > Metazoa > Chordata > Aves > Passeriformes > Pachycephala > Pachycephala philippinensis. The sequence goes on along the minus strand of VWZT01006078.1, from coordinate 103,034 downwards.
TTACGGTAAGAATTATGAATCAAAGAAATGCTTTGCCTAAAAAAAAAAAAAAAAGATTATAATAGATAATACCAAAAAAGGAGGCAGCCTGGAGAGATTTTGCTGAGCAGGCTGTTCAGTCACCACTCACATTCAACACTTCCTTAACAACCGGGGACCAACACTCATCAAACTCACTACTCTGGAGGCAAAACAAGGCAAAACAAGGCAAAACAAGGCAAAACAAGGCAAAACAAGGCAAAACAAGGCAAAACAAGGCAAAACAAGGCAAAACAAGGCAAAACAAGGCAGAACAAGGCAGAACAAGGAGTTTTGGCATCCTTCAGAAGGAAATGATGCCTTTGAGAACCAGACCGACACATGTGGAATGACATTCAGCTTGACAAAATCCCAGGCCAGGTTTAAAAGATCAGTGGCAACGGTGGAAAGCCTGTAGAGAAACCCCACCTGTCTGGTTGCGCTTGTCCTACAACAGATATGAGGACCCTGATGGCAAAAAGGCATCTACAACTCAAAATATTTTCAGGAGAGAGGAAAAAACCTCTTAACTGCTATGTCAGAAACCCAAAAGGCTGAGGAACAGCTGGAATATAAACTGGTATTACTGCCAGCACGGGAGGTCTCCCAGTGCAGCATCTCCAAACCCAGGTCTTCTCCAGCCCTCTCCAAACACAAGATTGTCTCTGTTGGAACCCACGGATTTCCCATCCTCAGACAGCCCTGCAAAGCCCTTGGAAAGCACGAAGGGATGAAGTAAAAGGATTTCAACAGAAATTAAACTGAGTTGACTCCGGTTAATTTTCACTACAAGATACTTTGGGCAAACATTATTAAGCCTTCTTAGGTAATGTAATTAGAAGTTCAGCCCCTTTTATCTAAATATTGCACACAGAAAAATATCCATCATCTCATAAAGTGGGAAAAACAGCTTTGCCTTCTCTTTTTTTCTTAAGAAAGGGTTTTTTCTTTAAAGCCTTCTTTAAGCAGACAAACATTTCATGAGGAATCCTGGGCCTGTTCTAAGTGCATTTGGATCTCTCCTGAGTAAACCAGGAGACAGATTCAGGTCCTACATCAAAATATGTGACAATAATCCTCTTCAGGTGGCTGCTTGAGGGAAGAGAAGATAGCAGCAAAGGCCTCTAAACGGGGAATTACTCAGCTTTACTCAGCGAATTCTGTCTTTATGGGCAAAACCCACTCACTGTGAGCAAGAATGGCCAGAAATTGAGACAAAATGGTTTTTAGTCAGAGAATGTCAACTTGCCAAACCCAAGATCTCATACAGAGGGGAGAAAAAAGCCATTTCAAATGACATATTTATTCACCCAGGCCAGAGATTTTTCAGCATCATTGTGGAGTTGTCAGTGGTTAAAAAAAAAAAAAAAAACGAAACAGCGAAAGAAAGAAGAAAATAAGAAAAATAAAACATCACAAAGCACAAATAACCTGGTATGTTGGGCACTGTCCAGGGATGCAGATGGCTCAGATCCAAGACCTTCAAAGCTGGGATTTGTACCTGTCTCTCTCCAACATTCCCAACAAGGCCAAAGCCATAAACCAATCCTGGGAGTTTCACTCTCACCTTCTGGTTAAAAAAAAGTATCTAAGTTTTATCTTGCTGTAGGAAAAGCCCTTCTTTTGAAACCTCAGGGAGGGCTGTGGGATGAGAAAGAAGCAGGTCCCTTCCCTCCCTGGTTTTGATTACAGCTTATTAGCATCATTGTTTGGTTTAAGATTTCCCATAAAAATTTCCATTCCCAGCAAAGACCTCAACTGAAAAAGTAAGCAAGCATTAATAGGAGCTGTGCCTCGTTAAGACCAGTTTCCTAAGAAACGGGAGCTCCTGGGTGTGGGTGTGTGACCATCTCAAGCCACCATTTAATAACTTTCACCCAGTTTTGACAAAGGGTAGAAATCACAAACTCTTACGTTCCTGAAAGCTTAAGGAAAAGAAATAGCTGGAGAAAGGAGAAGGATGGCCTGCCCCACCTCACTGTCAGCCACCAGAGAGCCCATACTGAGGAAAATCATAGCAGATGAAACTCTGTGCCTTCCCCTGCCAGCAGCAGCACTTGGCTCTTTAAAAAAATTAATAAATTACTGTCAGTAACAGCCCAGACTAAGGGGCAGGGAGGAAGAAAGCAGAAGCTTTTGCATTGAGCTTGTCCTTTTCCCGGGAAGGGCCAGTCCTCACAGCTGGTGGGGTCGAGAGCTTTGCCCCCACCGGCTCTGAGCAGTTGGTGTGGACACGCCTGAGCTGGAGAAACCTTTTGTAATGAAACGCCTCTCCCAGAAATTAATTTTGATTAAGGCATTAGTGCTTAATATCTGTATTTGAGATATTAAGCCTTCAGCAGAGCCCATTCCCAGCCTCTCGTCTCGCACTTTCCCTGGCGTCTCCTCCTGTCCCTGGGTGCTGCCACCCAGCCTCACCCCCTCCTGAGGAAAGTGGTCCCAGCTGCTAATTTGCAGGGAAACATGCAGGAACATCATGTCTTGGAGCTCTCCATCCCTCCTGGAAAATTTGACAGGGGGTTAAAAACTTGTTAAGAGGAGGCTGGTGGGAGGAAAGGCACTGACAGACAGTACAATCACATAAGCTTCTTCTTCTCGGGAAACCAGGCTAAAAATAATACCCTGCAATTTGACAGCCTCAACCCAGGAGAGTCACCAATGTGCCAGTGAGGATGAGGAGCAGAGCCTGGATGGGGGCTGGCTCAAGGAAGGCACAGGGACAGCACCCATGAGTCAAAAACCGCACCCTCAACTTGCAATGGCACCCGCTGCCACCCACCATGGCCACTCCAGACACCCAGGTCCATCCAAGTGGACACAGGTACCTGGAATTTTGTGAGTAAAAGGGCTCCTGCAAGATCACCCACTCCAAACCCACAGCTTTCACAGTCTCACCAGACTGCTGCTGAATTGGTCTAAAAAAAGGCTGTTTTATGGCCCAAAACCACCAATGCAAGAGGGAAATCTTGCTGTCACAGACACAATTCCACATCCTGCTCCAGTGATGGAGGAGTGAACCCTTTGGTAGTAATTGCTATGCATGGGCAGGGGGAAGAGATTCTGATAGCTTTTATTATCAGGGTATCCAAATGTAAAATGAATGCCTGCAATATTTATCCATGTCATCACCTACAGTAAGTAGCCTGATTTGTCAAATGGAGACAAGATTCAGTGATGTCAATTAGGGGGAGATGGAGGGCAAGGCAGGGGAGAAATAGTGCCCAGGATTCATCAGGGTTGCAGATGCCCTATCCCAGATACAAAAAGTGGTTTTCACCGGTGAAACACAGGCAGAAACCAAAAACAAGAGGGTGAGGGCAAGGCAAAGGGTCCTGCTTCGAGGTCAGCCCTCTGCCCCTGGGGTGGGTGCGGATGCTGGCTGGCAGCCCGCAGAGCCTGGAGAGCAGGAGGACAAGGAAGGTTTCCTTTGCCTGCCTTCTAATGCCAGGTAGAGGGAAAAAGGGATGGGTGCTGGACAACATGGCAGGAACCTGTCATTAGTAAGGCAGCAGGACTTGGGACCCAATCCCCACAGGGAGGTGAGAGATGCTGCCATAAACCTAATGGAGCCCAGCAACAGATCAAGGACTGAACTGCTTTATTGGAGCAAACACCACTGACTGCACTATGCACCCTCAGCCGTATTTTAGGCCACTGTGACTGGCAGGTATTCCTCTTTTTCCCCAGAAATCATTAGCCCTGCAGAGAAATTATGGACAAAAGTCTTGTTGAAGGCTGGGGTGGGTGGTCCCTCCATCCCAGCTGTTGGAAGCTTGGCCAGGCAAACTCTCCTCTATGTAAGCCAAGGCTTCCCAGCAGCAGGACCACCAAGGCTGAAGAGTGTAAGAGTTTGGTTAAAAGTTAGCAAATCCCGGCCTCAAAAAAAACCCTAAATATTAACTGCCAGCCTTAAAACCTGCCTCCAGTAACGCCCATCACTGGTGGCACCAGGCAGGAGAAAGTCCCTGATGGAGCAAAGCAATGGAGGGTGACAGCTCCATCCTTGAGATCACAGCTTTGGGGAGAACTTTTAGCAAAGCTCCCCGGATGTTTATACCCCTGGATTTTTGCAGCCAAGCCTTGCTTCTTCCCCCAGCCCAGCAATAGGTGACAGCAATGACCTGGGAAGCAATGTCGCTTCCCAGGCACAAAATATCCAGCACATATCAAGACTCCCAAGAATGTCACTCTGTGCCAAAGTCACCATGAGGAGCCCTGCAGGAGAAGGAGCAAAGCCCTAAGCAAAGCCAAAAGGGAAATGCTGACACCGGGATTCATCTTGCTTAACTTAATAACTGCAGACACCAACCTGTGAGCTACTCATTCCACACACCTGTCTGTTCGTAATGAAGAGAAATAGGCACTGTTAGGACACAAATCGATTGTAGGTGTCCAGTGCAGCATATCAAACCTGAGCTGGAAGCACTCGTGCAGGGAAGCTGCAGCCATTGCCATCCAAACTGTCCATGGAGCAAATCCCTCCCAAGAACAGTTCTGGGGACAGCAGAAGGAAGTGGCTTGGGAGCAAGATGAGTCTTCACAAGAGGAGAGCTGATGTCTGGAGACAAGCAAGGCTGACGGGCAAGCGCTGACACCCTCCTTCCTCTCCATCAGAGATGGAGTGCCTGCCTGCCACCTCTGGGGACTAGCCAGGAGGGAAGAGGGATGACAGACACATTAGCACCTTCTTCTTCTTGACAGCTAGTTTTTGTCCCAGCTTCCTTGTCCTCCACTAATTATTTCCCTTTGATTTGAAGATTTCAGATGAAACAAGGCATCCATGGCCTCCAGCTCCCGCCTTGGGGCTGAAGAGGGGGAAAAGAGCCCTGAATTACAGAGGACTTGGAACAGGGGGAGGCTTGCTCTTGTCCTTCCACTAGGAAAGCAGGAGTTTGTCTTTAGCAACATTTGGTGCATAATTTTTACCATGAAGGTGGTGAAATCAGAGTTCTCCCAGAGACGTAGTGGATGCTCCATCCCTGGGAATATTCAAGACTAGGCTGGATGAAGCTTTGAGCAGCCTAGTGGAAGATATCCCTGTCCATGGCAGGGGATTGGACTAGGTGGCCTTTAAAGGTCACTTCCAACCCAAACTATTTTATGATTCTATAAAATCTTCAGGCCAGACCTGAGAGTTACAGAACGTTGCACTGGGATTTGGGGCTGCTCAGGGAGACCAGAAAGGGTTGAGGTCCTACAGCAAGGAGCACAGACCCACAAGGTGGACAACATCTAGAAGTATCCAAAAACCAGCACGAAGATATGCAGAGCAATCTAAGGAGTTTGTTTTCCAACCTGGAGGGCCACTCTACCCGCCTGGGCATGGAGCACAGATGTCTGAGATGCTCCTTTAAATTAATCCATGGGAAGAAACTCATGAAGCAGCAGAAGGTCAGCGAGGGTGATGCAGACCAGTGGTTTGGACAATTCTTATTCTGGCCAATAACCGAAGATGAGAAAGGAGAAGGGCACATGCTCACAGGAGAAGGAGTCGGTCTCCACCAGGAAGGCTGAACACAACCACAGCCACTGTGGGGTGTAAAACATTCCTCTGCACCATTTCCAGCCCTGCCACCAGCGTCCCTCACAGCTTTGGGCCACCACAAGCAAGCAATGAGGAAGATCAGCTCCCTGCCCATTCCCAAACCATCACAGCACACACAAGACAGCAAGAAAGCACCCAAGGGAAATGCCAGCAGCCCAATGGCCCATCCCTGTGGGACATGAGCTGGGTTGAAAGGTCCCTCTGCTCCACACCCTCCTGGCCAGCAGAACTGCAGTGCCCTGAGGGACCAACTCGGAGGTTCAAGCCCACACGTTTGCATTAAATGGTCTGTTAGAGATTTGCTGGTGGTTTTCAAGCTGACAGCCCTGTTTTTATTTCAGTTGCCTTTTAGCCACCTCATGAAATTTTCATACGTAAGTATGGAAATATGCAAAACCTCACGGATTTATAGGATCTGACACTGCAGTTTAAATGAATCCCCCATGATCTCATCTTCTGCTTAGGCCCCCTCCCACAGCACACCTTCCTCCGGTCTCTGGCATGGCCACTCCGCGAGGAGTAATAATCCTTCCCAGGCAGCTCTGGCAACGTGTCCATACTGTCCTCTGCCTCCCAGCCTACCAATCTCCAATCATTTACACTAGCTGGGACAACGTCTGCTGCTCCTCTCCCACAAACAGGGCTCATGCTGTGCCCATCCCTGGAAGTGCTCAAGGCCAAGTTGGATGGGGCTCTGAGGAACCTGGTCTAGTGGAAAGTGTCCCTGCCCATGGAACGGGGGTTGGAACGAGATGTTCTTTAAAGTCACTTCCAAACCATTTCATGGTTCTATTTCAATTCCGTGATCCAGTTTTGAGCTGGACGGGGCAAGGCAGCCCTGGGGATACAACCACAGCAGTAAAGCAGTAGAAAATCCACACTGTGCTACTGCAGGAAAAGCCTTGATCAGATCCTGTGTGGCTTCAGAGGAGAGAGACCCAAGATAAAAATATGTTGGACGTGCAAATCCCACACGGAAAAAACCTCCTCTCCCTACAGCTCCCATCACAGGGAAGTCCTTCTTGTCACTTTGGGGTTAAATCAAAAACTAAAGCTCCATCTCTCACTATTTTCCATTCCTGCCCAGCTCTGCCTGAGGATCACAAAGCTTTTGTGATGGGAGCCAAGGGCAAGCCAAGGTTTCTTTTTCCTCTGAGAGGTAGACAGGAAACTGCAGCATGTCCCTGGGGACACTGGCCCTTGGCACAGGGTGAGCTCCCAGTGATTCTTTTGGACTGAAAACCCCTCAGGGTCTGCTTGGAAAAATGCCTTTCCCGTTTTTCAAACCACTCCCAGAGCTGAGCAGAATGTGACAAAAACCCACCCTGAGTTCCCAACATCAGAAAAGTCCCCTGAAACCTCACTCCCCCTGGGCAGGCACACACAGATCACCCAGAGAGGGGCAGGACCAGGGGCTCATCCAAGCTGCACAGCCACTGCCATCCCACACAAATTAAAATTCATGTTAAAAAAATAAACAAATCAAGGTTAAAGTAGTGGTGGCCTATATGAGGCTGATGCTTACACTGGGTTTAAATGAGTGAAAATCGATTTTAAAATGAGGAAGTAATAATACATATATTTGTTAGTAGAGTGTTAAAGAAAGTCAAACCAGTGACCTGGAGAAAATTGCTCCTTCAGTATGTGCAACAAGAGCCGGTTAAAACAATCTTCCGGCAGCCATCCATTTTCCTAGAGGTGCCCCACGCTCCCCCCAAATTCCAACTTGTTCAACCGGTTCGTGGCAGCGTGGGAGGTGCTTCCCTCGTGGCTGCGAAAGCAGATGGAAAATCGCTGTGGCATCCTGTCGACCTCTGCCTCTGCCACTTGTTTTTGAGGGAGAAATTGGAAGTTTGGCTCTGCAACAAGGGCTCGGTTTGTGAGCTTGGAGGACAAACAAGGAAGGAAAGCCCAGAAGAGCTGGGGCTGATTTCCTACGCACAGGCACTCCTTTGTTAACAAACCAGGGAGCTCAAAACACAAAATGTCTTTGCCTGGGAGATGGCAGCACCACTTCCTTACCAAGTTCAGCAGGTCTCCTCCACTATTTTGTACGATTTTTTTCCTTTTGGTCTATTTTCTGCATCAAGAGAATTTCAATTTCCCTCCAAAAGCAACTTGATAAAGATGATAGGAAGATAAAAAAGTGGGGGGGGAAAGTGTTGGTGCAGCTTTTTCTGAAGGAGATGCCTATAAACAGCTGTACTGGAGCATGTAATTATTTCAGATAAAGTGTATTTGTTATTTTCAAAGACACTTTAAATTTAAACCCACAAGTTTGGTGCTAGGCCTGCACTAGGTTATCAGATTGACACATTCTGATTAACCAAGGAGAATTAACCTCTCCAAGTGCAGAAAAAGCTGATTATTTAAAATAAATCAAAGATTCTTTTCCAGTTCAGCTCACATGGACAGTCGGTTATTTTAAGTCAATCCACACAAATACATTTTTGGCTGCACTTGTCCTGGCATCCGTGGGTTTGCTAAGCTGTTCTGCCGAACCCTAGGCTTTTCCTGCAGCCACTTCGAGCCAGAGCCTTTCCCCTTGCCAGAACTCACTGGGGGAGGCTAAGGAAGGGCAGAGCACCTTGTCAGTCCCCAGCAATGTGTGCCCAAGCCTCTGCCACATCTCCATTGCTCCTTTCTCAACACCTTCCACCATGTCCCACTTCCTCCCTCAGCATGAATCCTGCCACTACTGATTCGTGACACTGCTAGCTTTTGCTGTCACCAGAGCTGACAACTCAAAAGGCCCTCGAGAGCTGTCTGCAGAAACATAATAAATGCGATCTCTTAATTAACGCCTTCCTTAACTAAATAAATTAATTTTGTGCAGCTGATATGTCGCATCTTCACAGTTTGAGGGTGACTGAGTAGCTGAAAACATCCCTCTCCTCGGAGCTATTGGAAAGACTTTTTTGCTTGACAATGTTTCTATAAACAGACCCACCTCCAAGTGTGAAAGGAGGGAGGGAGACTGCTGGAAGCAGGCCAGCTGGCATTCCTCTGCTCCAGCACCCAGGTTCCCAGGAGAAACCCCTCACCTGGACCAGGGAGGGGAAGAAATCCGTCTGCAACAGGAGAGATGTGGGATGTGTACTCTGGCATCCTTAAGTGGATGCAGAGACAAGGCAACACACCTCCTTCACTCCCCTGGAGGAAAACCAGCTGCAGCTATGCCGAAGCACGGAGAAAAAAGCCAAGGATGCTTCACCTCCCAAGCGAAGGCTCGTGAACGCAGTCTTGCAGTGAGGGCCACAAAACCTAATCATAAAGATTAAAACAAAAAGGACTTGGGCACATGAGAGTTCAGATTTCAGCCCTTCTGTTGGATAAAGAAGATCCCACACCCTCACAAACAGATCCCTACTTATATTTAAGTGTGGAAAACAGCTACACATCCAGACTTCACATCCAGCATGTGGATGGATCCATCTCTCAGTGTGGCATATTTTAGATTTTACACCTACACACATCCTCCTCTGCAAATCTACCTTTCCTTTCAGGGCAGGTGATATGGGCACACTGTCTCCAAGCCATCTCTTTCACCTCTTTTTTCTTCACTTTTCTCTCCCTTTTAACCCAACAAGCAGGGTCTTCCTTGGGAAGGAAGGAAGGAGAGCTGGGCTCTGGTCAGGATGCCCACAACTTGTTCTCTATAAAGCAGCTACATTATAAAAGCCTCCTCTCCAGCCTTTGATGGCTGGGAAAAAAAAAACAACCTGAAAGCTTACCACTAAAAAAGAAATTCTCCTCCAGGTCTGAATCACCAACACAGCTTTTGGTCCTTGAAGAAATGCGATAATCCAAGGGAACAGACTCAAGGCCAAAATCAGATTGTATTATCCAGGTTATTACCAGGGCGCCCTGCAGAGATGCAGCCAAGAATTATTTCCTCCTCACTTTCTTTTGCCTGGTGGAGCATGACAGAGAGAAGGACTCTTTCTATTTTTTTTTTTTTTTTTTTTTTTTAAGGGAAATAATTAGATTTTTCAAGAGGCTTGGATTTAAAATCAATTTCCCAATTAAAAAGTGTAAGGTTTAAGTTGGTGTAGGATTTAAGCTGGGGCTGTTTGTTTGCCTTCTGGGATCGATGCGCAACTCCCAGGTGCCATCGTCGTCACCATTTGGACAAGAACTCTTTAAGTAACCTTTGGGGGAAGTGTTTTCCTGCTCAGAAACAGTCTAAAGGATGGATAACAGAAAAGACTATGCTCCTGCCAAGTAAAACCACACCGGACAGATAATATTGAAAGGTATTAAAAAGCAATGGCCACTTTCTTTGCAGGAGCAAGAAAAACAGTCTCCAAGAAATCAGAGATTGGAGGAGGTGGATTCTCCAATGTGCATTAAGGGACGGGTTAACTCCAAATTCCCGCCCTGAGGGGCACCACCAGCACTTTCCTTTTGCCCAGCTCCCTCCAAAGGAATTGGTTCAAGGCTAAACTCTCTTATTACCTACAAGCAGAGCCTGACCTCTGCCATACTTGCAGCAAGTCCTATTACTTTGGGGTGGTTCAGAGAAGCTGATTATTGCAAGCCAGGAAGGAGCATTCTGACTTTTGTGGTGTTTACAGCTTTTACTACAGAAAAAATCCACCAGCACCAGCTATAAAAACAGATAAAATCTCACAACAAAGCCTGCCCTCCTCAAGATCCCATGTCACTAACAAGTCCCTGTACACTCTGGGAATGCCTCTCCAAAAGCTGTGAGGTTTTCTACCAGTTTAATCTGGCCTGTGATCCTGGCTTAGAGGAGCTCTGGAGACAGCCTGAATGCTGACAGCTATGGCCGTGCTGACCAGGGTCAGAGCAAGCTGGGTCAGTGCTTCCATCATCTCAGCAAAGACCAAGTGGAGAAGGAAGAAAAGCAGGTTAAAAAGATATTTTATATCTCTTTTCATGTGGCAGAGGAGATACTTTCGCATGCAGAGCACAGGAAGCTCCTTCATGGCCATGTTTCCACTTCCTTCCAGGCATCAGGGAAATTTTGTCCCCTGCCACTGCAATGTAAAGTAGATGTGGAGGTGGCCCAAAGACAACTTGGAAGGAGGACAGCGAGTGGAGCCAGAAGCAGTGAGTGGTGCTGAGGGAGCTGCAGGAGCCCGAGGGCAAGGAGATGTTGGAAAGCCATCACAATGAAGTAAAGTTGTTGGAGGCGGGATGCCAGGGGTTGGCACCCGAAGGGAATGAGGCTGCACACAGCTTCCAAGTCTTTTAGGCTTTCTCAGAGCCCTGGTGCCACCAGAGAGCATTTGATGAACTGAAAAAGAACCCCTCAGCTTGCATTTTAAAAAGTGTCTATCTCCTGCAGCCCAAGAGGGAAGAGAGGAGGAAGAGGAAAAAGTGCAAACAACCCCGTAAAAACTGGAAGGGAAGGAAGGAATCAGGAGACAGGCAGAACCCCAGGCTTGACTCACACCTATTGATGGAAATTAGGTAAGTTTGCCTGCAACTGCCTCCTTCCCACACTTTTTTCCCCTCCCAACTCATCCTTTGATCCTTCTCACTCAAAGAACCCCTAATTCTAGTGGACCCATTTTACCAAAGCTTGAAAAGACACCTGGGCTCAGAAGGAAGGGAGCTCCTCCAGGAAATGCATCCCTCCTTTTCTCATCTTTGAAGGGCTTGGTCCCACCAAAATCCCAGGGCCAGAAGTTGTGACAAGCCCTATGTTCAGCAGCCAGCTCAGCTTTTTGACCAGGATATTCCTCCAAACAAAGAGGGAAGATCCTCCAGCTGCCAACGAAGGAAGAGGTTCTGGTTGGAAATTTTTAAAAATTTCTTGCTTCCACAAGAGAGAGAGATATTCATTAAAGTTCACTTTTCAGTGAAAAAAACCCTCCCCAAGATAACCTGGAGTTCTGAGGGGAAATAAGCCAAAGGACAAGGCCCTGTGGGACTGCTGGAGGGGACGAGAGCTCCTGCACACACTGCCATCACTGGCGTTCAGATGCCCTGAGATGACATTATTACTTTTATCCTCATCTCTCCTTTCCAATTCCCAGGGAGCGAAGCAAGAGACGAAGTTTTTGAGGGGCAGGCAAGCACAAGTGCACTTTGACAGCGTTACCAACACAGTGCCTGCTGCCTGTATTCATTGGGGCAGCTAAAAGCAGCAGGAATAACCTCAGGAGAGGCATAGGAAGACTATGGGACACGCAAGACCTGGTGTCCCAACCCCCCCCGACATGGTGTCCCTTGTCCCCTCGACTCAAGATGGGATGTAGCCCCTTTTTTGAGGATTTGCAAGATACAAACGCATTTGCTGCCCCTATTTCTCCCTCCTTAAGTCAGTCTCAGCTCTCAGCCTCACTGGCTGCTCGAGGACTATGTTTAGAAGCTCACAAATTCCTTTTTCTTAGTTTAAGTAATTTTTAAAACCTATTTTTTGGTTCCCTGCTGTCTTCATGGACACACCTCAGCTAAAAATGTGTCTCCAATGACATATCATTCATCCAGGGCCTGAGAGGGAGCAAAGAAATGGTTCATTCACTCCCCAGACAAGCACAGGAAAGCCAATATTCCCTCCCATTCCTGCTGTTCCATTAAACTAATTTTATGCATGAGGTGAGATCGCATCTTTCCTAAAAGTAATAGTAAGAATAGTAATAAATGAATACATTTTTCTCGTGACAGCACCAGTGATGAGGTTTTGCTTTACCAAAAAGTAGACATTTCCAGAGAGCACGTCTACAAGCTGCCTGCTTAAAAATGCACCAGGAACAGCTAGAATTAGAGGATGAAGGAATTTATGAAGCTTCCTGGGTTATTTCAGAGCAGAAAGGTTAAGGAATCACACACCAACCTGTTTCCAAAGCAGCACCCTTCCGAGGGCAGATCGATACCTATAGGATCCACACACACAACTGGAATGAGGGAATGAACTAAGATCACTGAAGCAGAGATTCACAGCTACTAAATGTGGGAAGAATTAGACTTTTAAAAATCCAGAACATGACTGTGGACACAGATGCCACATAGCACCCCATGGAAAAAACCCAATATCCAAAGTGAGTACAGGAATCTCCAATCCCCAACTCACCTGCAGAGAGCTCAAGGACGACTCCACTCATTCCTGCCAAGCCCCAAACCCCAACTGTAATGAAGAAGGGGAGATAGGAAGATTTACAGATAAATCAAGTCCTTGCAGATATGCCAAGAAATGCAGAAGTAGCTTTGGGGGAAGAGAGCACATTATGAGATGTCTCAGGAGAGAGTCTGACTGTGCCACGCAAGGAGAAGGACAGGGGGAAAAAAGCTTTTAGCACCTATTTGCTTGCACTCATAAATAAGAAAAGAGGCAACTGCAGTTAGAGAGGACAGTAGACACCAATCTGTTCTTGAATCCTGGTTGCTGTCCCCTCCATGACCTCCACACTTTGCAACAGCTCCAGCTGCAAGAGGAGGGAAAAGGCGAGGGGATCACATCCCGCTTCCTCCTGAAGGCGGGCACAGAGGAGGTGCACCTCTAGTCACACATGCAGGCACGTTTCCCAGAAAGAAAAGCTGAGAAACACAGCACCTATAATTAGAGGCTAAGAGTTGCAAATACAATGGCGGAATTAAAAGCAGGGAGAAATCCAGAGCAGAAAAGCAGAGCTTCTGTGCACTTAAATTTGCAGCATTTGACCAGCCCTTGAACCTGCTTTGCTCTGCCAGGGCACTCAGTTTTCCCAACCAGAGGAATTCCCACATCCACGAGGATGGGGAGGGCCTACGTGACAGAGCAACCCTGAGCATGCAGCCAGCAGGATATAGGCAAAAACCCCTTTTCCACAAGTAGGGGTGGAGATGTCTCCTCCATCATTTGCTCCCAGGGCTGAATATGCTTAGCAGTGATTGCAGAGAGCTATTAGAAGCAAGGTTATGGACACTGAGGTCCCTGATTAAAGATCTGGATGTGCTGTGCTAAGGAGGACATCTCCCTGTTTGCAACCCACACACAAGGTCACAGAGCACAGGTCCCTCCAGACAGAGGCCTGAATAAAACAGCTGTTTAACAAAACCGTGCCCAGACCTCCTTTTGACCCTGCCACAGGGTGCCCTGAGCACCCCAGGCTTTGTTTTAGGTGGTTATGACCCAGAAGCAGCTGTGGCCTCCACACCTCCCCACCAGAGAAGCCTAGCTGGATCAGCAGGGTCCATGTCCTCCTTGGAGACCTGTGTCACTTGGCTTTGCACCATCTTGCAGGAAAGGCCACTGAAGAGAGCAAAGTCCTGAATGATAACAAGCAACAAAGATCTGGGGAGGAAGAAATGCAGCAAAGCAATTTGCAAGACCAGTTCTCTGATCATGAGATGGACAGAGGACCATTGCAGCACGCACAGCAATCTCTTGGATTTCCCACTCCAAAATTCTGTTTTTTTCCTGTAGGAGAAAGTTAAGGCTGTTGGCATCCAGCATCAGAGGGCTGTGCTTTGGATTGAAGATACTGAATACCAGCGCCTCACTCCCACTTGAGGGTGAGACAGAGCTGGAAGAGTTTGTTCCCTCTGATGTGAAGTTACACCCATAACCTCTACTCATCTGGAGACTCGAGCAAAGCTGTGCCAAAGATTTGACAGTGCAAGAGGCAACAAACACAACGAACACAAGCAGTTTGAGCTGGACGAGCTGAGTTCCCTGTCAATGCCTGGATTCACAGCAAAGGAGAAAAATCATCTGTGACAGCCCAGCAAGTGCAGCGGTGAAGCTGTGGAGCAAAGCCAAGGTGCCGTGACCCCCACATCCTGTTTGGGAGAGCAGCAGGACAGGGGAGCAGCCGACCATGGTCCTGGCTGGATCAGCCTCCTGGCTAATTCCACTAACACACAGAGCGAAGCCACACCATCAGCTATTCCCCAGTTATTTTTAGTACTGGATGACTCTCCTGGAAGCACGCCACGGCGGCGGGTCACAGGGATGACTGCAGGAGGGACAAACGTGGCCCCTCTGCCAAGGCCATGCCAGCAGCAGTAGATGCCAGCCCAGGTTTGAAGGAGCAGCTGATAAAGGTGTCAGCAAACTGAGGGCAAACTCCAGCTGCCATCCCTCCATCCTCATCCTCTCTTTTTCCTCTCACCTGGGGAGTACCTGGATCTCCCTGTTGCCAGCTCTATCCCCACATATCCTGGAGGGGATGATGGGCTGGCAGCACTGGCACGGAGAGACCACTTCCTCCAAGACAAGAGTCCATAATTATTACTGAAGAGAGAGAGAGGGCATTGCCCCTGGAATGGGATAAAGACCACAGGAAAAAGCCCCATAGGTCCGGTCCCGGGGTGAACTGGCAGCTGCTTTGCAGCACCTGCAAGGCAAATTGAACCCGCCAGCCAGGATCCACTTCCCACAGCCCTGGCCAACACCTAAGTTGTCTTGGCATCTCCTAGACTGCTGCTGGCCATCGGGAGAAGGAGCCCAATGCTTCAGTAGGGATTAGGCTGAAAATTAATGACATTTTCCTTTATGCAACCAGATAGATACACCAGAGAGGCACGAAGGAATGCAGCTCCAGCAAGGAATTCAGCGGGGTTTTCCACCTCATCTAGCATATTCCCCCCAAAACAGTGTCTAGGACAGCATCCCAGAAGCAATACAGCAGAACAAGGGCAGTGGGAAGAGTAGAAGAGCAGCTGGGTTGAGCACAGAATTGCCTCTAGGTTTAAGTTACCACAGAATTATGGATTTACTCTCCACCTGCACCTGGGGAAAACACTCCCAGTCTGGCACAGCAGAGCTGGGCTGGTAAAATCTTAATGTTGAGGCACTCCAACTGAGTAGAGCCAAGGTAACACTAAATAAATAAAGAGTAGGCATGAGAATTTCAATACTCCTTTCGTTCCTTTAGAATCCAAACCAACAAAGGCAGGAATTGAAGAAGAAAATGGGATACACAGTGCTTTGAAGTCATTCTACAGATGCATGAGGCAAAGGGCTTAATCTGTGGGGAGAACAAGACACAGCCAACTACCTTGTACTTGGCTTATAAGGTTTGAGCTGGTTGGGATCAGAATAAATATAATTGTGACAACAATAAAGCTGCCTTGGGGCCATATCCTATAGGTCCATGGGGGTGGCGAGGAGTTGGAAGGAGCAGGCAGAATTTTGCAAATTAAATGCTTCCCAATTTACCCCCTTTATGGTCTTACAACATCAAAGAGAAGTTTGAACAGTCCCACCCAGAGCTGTGCCCACAACATCACTCACCCCCCTGCTGCGATTTGTCCCACACAGCCCTAATCCCTCCCTGATGCTGCCAGTGAAGCTGTGATCCAAATGGAGCCTTCTGCAGGGCTGGTTCCTCTCAGCTGGGGACCCCTGCAGTCCTTCCTCAGTGACCCATCCATGAGGTTTGTGCACTCAGTTGCTGGCCAGCATGGAGGGAAGCCCAGCACAGCCACATTCTGCTGAGAAATTCCTCATTTTTATCCTTCCATAAATGATTTGTTCAAATTTACCTGCAGCCCAATTACACAACATTAAGGGAATAAAGCACCTTGATGTGTGTAAACCGTTGCTTTACTAAATTAGTTTGGTTGTTCGCATTTGTCGTGGTTAAAATAAAGAAAATAGCCCAGGGGAGCAGGCTGAGAATGGAGCAGGCTCCCTCTGGGCAGCGCCGGCGGAGGTGAGGGAACGAGAGGGGCTCCAGGCATGGGGTTCCAAGGCTTTAATAGGATGGTGTCATGATCCTAAGACCACCATGAACCCAAGACAAGACAAAATGGAGGTACATTGCTTATAAAGGGGGGGCAGGGTGGAAATCAGTCGGTGGGGTGATGGGGCATGAACCAATGAGGGAGCAATAGGGAGGGACAAAGGAACTGAGGAGCAATAGGGTACGATAGCTCATCCCTAGTACCCTTATTGGGGGTAGGGATTTTTCCCATCAGCACAGGACCTAAAATGGAAGTCACCCTAGCTGGGGGAAAATTCTTTTATCATACCTATTTATATTTTATATTTCATACCTCCACACGCATTGTTTAGGATTATTATTTTAATGCGTTCTGATTTGATATCTGTTCTATTTTGCTTTACAAAAAAAAGAACTGATAAGAATGAATCTCAAACCTGCAATAAGGACAGAGTTTTGCAAAAAATGGTAATTAAGGGGGTTAGAAACAAAAGTGTTTGAGCTGTGAAGCAGTAAGTGAAGAAATGAGGTGAAGCATCACAGTGAAGGGGGTTTATTTCCTGCATCCCTCCCTCCCCAACCTCCTGATTGATCCTGATAACTAAATATATAATTGCAATCAACTGCAGGCAGTGTAAAGTTCAAACAGATGCACTTGCCAGTCCTTTGGCAGAGCTGTGTGCGTGCAGAATGGCAGCATTAGCACCAACTCTGCTCTCTCATCAAGAGTTGTCTGGATATCGGATGGAGCACACACATGGCTCGGGCTGGTTAAGCAGTGACACTCAGAGAATGTGAATGAAGACAGGAGTTTTTAAAGACCTTGGAGAAATTAGGCACCCAAAACACACAGGCTGGCATTTAATTCCCCTGAAAACCTAGGATTTCAACTACCTTGCTGAAGAGATTTCCTTTGATAATCCAGAAAGCTGACATAATACCCAACAAAGATTTCTAATTTTTCTCTTTTTTCTCCGGCACACTTGGGATTCAACATAATGATTCGCTTGCAGGAGGAATTTGGTCTTATGCTTCTCCTGGCAAGGCCTCCAGCCTTTTGGGAAGTTTCACAGGGCTTCATTATGGTAATAAATGAAGAAAAACTACAGCTTAGTGGAATGGGTACAACCTGCAAGCACAGAAATCCCTTTTCTTCCTCACACCCACTTGCATCCATCCACTGCCATACTTTTAGCAAAAAGTCAACCTAAATATTGAACTATTACTGCACCTAAATCAAACATAAACATCCAATCTCACAAGCCAAGAGCATCATTGATGCCCTCCTGGGAACATCCCTGCAGACAAGGAGAGCTCAGCTACCTCCCTGCCCCATCCCTTTCACAACAGTTTGGAGGGAACCTGAGCAAAGGCACTCAAAAAGCCAATGAAGTTATCCTGAATCATCTCTCATTTCCCAGTCCTAGAAAGAGCTGTGCAAATGGGATATCTCTCAGAGCTTAGACTGCAAGCTACTCCTCTCAGCATCCCGAGGCTGCTCAGCATCCATGGCTCCTGATACTCCACATTTCCCAAAGCCCTTCTCCATCACTGGGACAAGTTATTTTCAGGGCCACGTTATGCAAGGACTGGAAATAGGCTCTTATTACTATTTTGTGCCTATTTAACCCAAGCAGGAAATACCAGACTCCCCTCCAGGGAGTCTCTTACCTGTGCGGGGCTTGGCAGAGACACCTTGGTTGGAGGACACCAATTGTCCCCCGTCTGGACCCCTCCATGCAAGAAGGACAAATGGACAAAGAGGGATTGGGCACAGAGATCTTAAAAAAAAGAAAAAGAAAAAAAAAATTTAAAAAGCACCAAGAATGCTGAAGGCTCCTGACCATGTGGGGAAGTTATTACTGTTAAAAGAAAGCCACCTGCTTCAGAAGGGAGCAAAGCCAGCAACCAAGATCCATATCAGGCGACAGGAAGGAGGGTGGGACGTGATGAGAATTGGCATAAATAGGAGACTGAGGCAGAATCACAGGAAAATAAGGAAAGGAGAAAGAGCGTTGGGCTGCATGGAATCCCTGGGTCGTCGGATCCGGCCCTCCTGCATGCTCCTGCTAAAAGCAGGAGGGATTTTATCCCCCTCTATTCCCACAGGAAGGCTGGTCCCTAGTCCGATTGCTCTCTAATTGTCAGAAACGATCTTCCGATTTCCAGGCTGAATTTATTCTGGGCCAGTTTACGTACATTTGTTCTTGTGCCGACACTATCTTCAAGCATAAATAGGTCTGCTTCACTGCTGCTCTGCCCTCCCCATCTTCCGCCAGTGTATTTATAGGCAGCTATCTTCCTAAGCTTTCATTCTGCTAATTTAATTAAGCCAGGCTTTCCTCATCTCCCCTCCGAATGCATGAGCTTCATTTCTTTTATTGAGTTAGGAACCCTTTCCCAGCCCTGGCTCTCTAGGCTGGGCTCCAGCATCCCTCGGAGGAAAATATGAGGCACACAGTCGCCAGCGGTGATCTCTCCTGGAAAACAGATGCTTGGGAGCCGAGTGCCTAATTGCAAACAAACAGAGACAGGCTCCTCTTTTATCCTGTCAGCTATTCTGGATCAGTTAAGGATCATAAATAGTGCTGTGGAGCACAAGCAGGTCCCGGAGTGCTTTGTAATGTGTTCAGTTTACATTTCAGCTGAGTTGTCTCACTGTGATCCCGGACTCGTTCTTCTTTTTCCAATTATGCTACAGCACTTGGGGAAACCATATGATGTCCCTCGGATTAAATATTATCCTATTTGGTGGTAGACAGCAGCTCATATTGCAAAAGGAGAAAGCTGTGGTCAGCAGAGGGGATGACAATAGGAGTTTTCACTCCTGCTTTTCTCAGGAAAAGAGAACTCCACGGGATGTAAATATTGCTGTTTCACTGAGCATTTGGGGAAGAACTCTAATCCATGGACTTCCTAACAACTAAAGACCAGGAAAAAGTGGCAAAATGTGGCAACTTGGGGTGATCCTGTGCAGGGCCAGAAGTTGGACTTTGCTGATCCTTGTGGGTCCCTTCCAATTCAGGATATTCTGTGATTCTTTTTTGTTTAAATATATGTCGAACAATGCCAACAACATCAAATCTTTCATGCCCCGGTACTTCTCATTTTCTAGCTAGAAAGTGGCATTTTCTTCAATATGAGTGAAAAGGGGACAGATTAATAAATACAGCCTGAGGACTTGATGACCTTAGAGGTCCTTTCCAACCTTAATGGTTCTGTGATTCACCCAGGGTACAGCTCAAACCTGGCTGTGAGGGAACTGTCATCCTCTTTTCATGAGGTGGTTTGTGTCTGGATATGAGATCTTAAGAAAAGCAGAGGCCCAGAAACTCAGAATCCTGTCAGAAACTAAGAATGCTGTCTTTGCAGCTGGTATTAGGCTGACAGTTAAAAAAAAGGACTCTTCTAGAGAGCAACTCTGCTTTTCAGCCCATGTGATAATGTTTGTTAGCCCAGCAAAAATTGTTTCCTGCCTTGTGTAAGCACCTTCTGTCCCCTTCTCATCGATGACCCAGATCAGCTCTCCAGCTCAACAACTCCACAGAATCCCAAACTTCTCACATTCCTTGTCAGTCTCCTCATGGCATCAACCAGCAAAAGCTGTCCCTGGCACCACCAAAAGCAGAGGTGAAGGGGTACAACACTATTTCCATGGCCATTAACCCTGGAGAGGTGCCAGGGCTCCACGTGGCAGAGCAGAGGAACACGGGATTGCCCTCATGTGCCATCACATCCCTGCTGAGCAAGGCACTGTTTCCACACTGTATCCCCAAACGGCTCGTTGCAGGCCTGGAGACCATTTCCTGGGATGATTTTTGATCACCCAGCAAGCAAGACAGGCTCCCTCCAGTCAACAGTGAGGAGAAAAGGTGCAGCTGGAGATTAATTCACTGTACAAAAAAGCACAACCGCCAGAAATAGCGGAGAAAAATGAAAATATCCTCCTAGAATCCCCGGCTTTTCAATAAATAAGGAAAGCTGCTGTTGAGATGTAAAATAGGCAGGTGTTATTCATAGGAAAGCAAATTGTGGTGGGGTGCAATAGAGCCAGACCCACAGTTATCCACAGCCACTCACTCTCGTTTCTTTGTGGAAATTGTGGTGCTGGCTGGAAAACACGAAAGCCACGACCATTTCCATCAGCATTGATGTGTTCCCCAACACATCAACCATTTGTCAGAATGACAAAACTAGCAAGAAAAGAGAAGGGGAAAAATGTCCTTTTCAAGCACCTCCATGGGGGATTTGCAGAAATTGGGTGATAAAAATTAAGCAAATGGCCGGAATCCTCCAACACAACTCCCTTCATTTGTGATTTTACACTTCTGGGTTGCTGGGGATTTTCTGAGGCAACAATTTCTGCTCAAAGAGAGAGGTGCCCACTGCACAGGACTCGAGAAGGTCTTGTAACAGGCTCTCTCAGGCAGAAATAGGCAGATTTACAGCCAACACCTCCCAGCTAAGGGAGGTTTTTTAAGATCATTAATACCAAGAGAGTGACTGCAAAGCACTCAGCATGGTTGAAATATTAACTTTTAATTGCAGCGTGGCAATTCCCTATAACCTGTGCCCTTCTCCTGCAAGGAGCTCTCAGGGGACAGGGTTGGCCAGGCTTCCCCTGGCCATTGCTGAGGAAGGAGATGGATGGCCAGCTCCAGGGCAACATGATTGATTTCCCTCATTATCTGGAGCAGGAAAGTGGGATGGAAGGGTGGCAGCATTCCTGGGTGTGGGGTTTGTCTTGTTCCAGCTCAATGTGAGTGATATGTGACAGGAGGCAGGAGGAGGTGTCACATTTCTGACAAGGGTTATGTGTTGCACCACAGCTGGGGAGACAGGTTGGATGAGCCTATTGTTGTTCCTCCTCCAGTGAGCTCTCCCCTTTCCACATATGAAGCACAGGTGGAATTAAGGCTCAAACAGCTGATGCCACCCAGGTGTGGTAGAGGAAAAGAACTTCTTCATGATGAAGCCTCCAACCATCCTGAGTTAATGCTTGTGCAGCCTGACCCAAATGAAAAAGTTCCCAGAAAAGTTTCTTTCTAACTTCTTTCTTTAGCTCTTGAGATCGATCCTTATTTTTCATTTCCATATTGTTAACAATGGTCTGGGGCTTGGTGGTTTAAGGGGAGGTTTTTTGGAACTCGAACAAAGACACCAACCATGACACGGTGACACCCACAGCATGATGAACATGTGAAGAAATCACTGCCACTGGCCATAACAGAAACGAAATGTGGGAAATGGTAAATCAGGGTGGGAAGGAGGAAGAGAGAGCACTGGAGGGGTACCAGAGGCACCATAGTGGGGGAGCCCCCGGCCCAGTGGGCATTAATGGATGCAAAGAGGGAAAGACTAACTGGATTTTTCATTGCTCCCTCCAAAGCAGCTGCATCCCTCACTCCAAAAGAAAATAAACAAGATCTCATCTAAACACATCACTCCAACACCCTGAGCTGCTGCTGAGCCCTCTGCTGACATCCCAGGATCTGGGCAGGGGGGGTTGGTTCTCAGGAAAAACTCCATGCTGGCAATTTTTGTCCTGGCTCAGCCCCTTGCTCTGAGGTGGGAAGAAGGCATCTGCCTGTGTGCATAATTGGGCATGTAAATAGGTCAGCACCAGCTCATGGGGCTGCTGCAGACACAGACGCATTTTTCCTGCATCCTTAGGCAAGCTGGAAAATGTCACTTCCTCGCTCAGCGATCACTGAACATTTTTCTGCCCTCAGTGCCCACCTGCTCCACCTCCACAGTTCTGGGAATAAGACGGAAGACTAAGAACAGGTTTCTCTTTTTTCATACATTTTGTTTGATTTTGGTTTCTTTTTTTTTAAAGGCACACAGGGTGATTTAGAGCCCAAAACTGGGGAAAATATCCTGACCTGCTTCTCATCCCTGTTCTCACCTGGGCCTCTGCAGCATCCTTCACTTCCCTTTTTATTTTAACTGTGTAAGGGAAACCCCTAAACCAGCAATTTTTCATTTGAAGCCCAAGCAAAGCCCACGGAGCAGAGAAATGCCTGCAGAGGGTAAGAAGCTGTTGGACATCCCAAGGGCAAAATCCTGACCAAGGAAGTGGAGGGAGCTGCCTGTATATATCTGCATGCAGAAGGAGTTGCATACATGCCAGAGGGGCTACTTTCCCTTAGTCCTAGCTCCTCCATCCTTGGGAAGGAATATCTGGAACAGGAGTTAAGTTCACAGACAGGTATTTGCTGTTGAATCCTGTGCTAGTTAAAGCAAGAGGATTTGGGGAGCGGGCTCACAGCAGTGTTTGAAACAAGCACAGACATGGCAAATCCTTCCTGACCAGTGTGTGGAGGCGAGGGGAGAAAGATGAAATGGATGAGTCTAAGAGAAGGAAAGGAGCAGGGACACTGAACAAAGCTGAAGCTCTCCAGGAAGGTAGAAGGCAGCTGAAGATGCTTCAAAAAGGACTGTGCTTTCTATCTCCTAGCAACAGATGCCAGCAAAAAAAAAAAAAAAAAAAAAAAAAAAACCACAAAAAACAAGGGAGATGGTCAGAAGATAGTCTTGGTTGAGGAAATGGGTGTTTTGCCAAGTCTCACCCCGATGGACCCTCATCCCTCCCCTCTTATGGACACCACACTAGTGCCCTCATCCCAGACAGGATATTTTTGCCCCCAGTGGCCAGGGTAAGAGATTTGGGTGTTTTCAGCCCCACTCAGAGCACCTCTTGTTCTCTCTCCCCACCTTAACTTGGGGCAATGAGGCTACTATAGCTGTGCAAGGGCAACCAAACATCTTGGTAGCTAAAAGGGGGACCCCAAAATTACACATAGGACGATGCTTGGCTGAGAGTAAGATCTCTGGGGTCTTCTGTTGCTCAGTATTTCAGGCTCCATCTGCTTCCCTGCAAGTGTATCCATCTGCAAACAGGGCAATATTTACAGACCCCAAAGCATCTGGCAGCAGTATGCTTTAACCTATTAGGAAATGGCTGGAGGACACCACACTCAGGGCTTTTAAAGACATTTGGAGAGGGGAAAAACCTTGTGTCTACAGGAAAATCCCCCCTGCCCATCCCTGTATCAATTACAGAAGAGGTATTAAAAGGTTTTAGTAACGATTTCTTGTCAATAACCTGGATCTTCAAGTCCCAGTGTTCTTATTCAAATTCTCCTGGGAGCAAGACATCCCAGCAAAAAGGGGCATACCACAGACACAACACAGCAAAGGCAGAGGAAAAATAATAGAAAGGAGATATTGGGCAGAGAAAAAACGATCAGAGACAGCAATCTGAAGGAACAGAGACACATCACAAGTTTAAAGGAAGGTGATTCTTCACTCTACGCTTATACAAATGATTTTCTTCCCTCTGCAGCTCCCTCTTCCCCTCTCCCCTGATGATTTGAAGGCTTTGGGAGCTGCAGTATGTGTGACTGTTTATCCGTGCGACTCAGCGAAAGATTTAAATAGGCAGGAGGAAAGCACTCTCCTTTTCCATCAGCATTCAATACAGAGCGAGTGGGAAAAAAAAGAAACAAATAAAAAAAGAGAAGAAAAATCAGGAAAGAGTCCAAGCTGTGAATTGTTAAAAGAAAACACTAGGAACATAAAAACCTAAGAGATAGAGTGGAAAAATACATTCAGGCAATCCTTCCTCCCTCTAACACTTCTCACGTGTGTAAGATCTTAACGCAGAGATTAATCTGCAAAGCTGCTGAGCCAGAGCTGGGCAAACTGGCCCAGGAGGAGTCTTCTCCTCCAGATCTTCTGATAATTTCCAGGAGAGAGCTAAAGGAGGATGCTGGCCTTGGGTTTGCTCAGCCCTTGGGTGATAAAGAGGGGGAGCACAGGGCTGCTGCCGGTTATGATAAGGCTGCTCTATGAATGCTGATTATCAGCCCAGCCCCAGCTTGCTAACCCAGATCTCTAGGTCCAAAACCCTTTTCCTGACCCCACAAAACCCTCGTATGAGGCTGGGGCTGTTTGAGGCAAGCACTTGTGTTTTGTGACACATCTCACTTGCTGGCCTGGTTTCCTGAGGAAACAGGGAACACATGGTCACAATACCCATCTCTCCTCCCCTTCACTAATCAGTTCTGAACCTATCAGTCCATTTTAACTCCATGCAAAAAAAAACACAGAAGAAATTCACAGTGATACCCACTAGGCGCCACAAGTGTCATCCTCCCTAGTGAAAGCATGAAGGGGAAACATTTTACTGATTCAGAGGAATTCCTCTGAGGAGAAATCACATAGGAACTCTACCCAGAGCCTAAGCACCAGCAAAAAGCAGGTTTTTGAGTCTTGAAGATCATGGGATGGCTCATTTTCATTACATCAGGAAAATTCAGTGGGGTGGAACAGAAGAAGCTGTTATTGATGCAATCAGAACTCACCCTCAGACACATGATGTTGCAGGAACACATTTTTTCTGCCTTCCCATGCTCCAATGGCATCCCCAGCTCACAGAAACAGTAATATTGCAGGATGAGGGCTTGGCTGATTATTTCTTCTTCTTTCCAAGACCTTCATCTTTCTTTGCCACCAAACATTGCCTGGAGCCCGTCCAGAACTTTCCAGGAGCATAGCATCTTGAGTGTGCATGCCTTGCAGCTTTTCTATTCTTCTTGATGTTATAAAACTGTCTTGTAAAAGCAAAATTAAAGGCTTGAGTGCTGGCCACAAAGCCCTTCCCATGGCCATGATTTCTGTTGTGTGCAACTCCAAGACAGAAGGAGGGGGGGCAGAAGGGGGGGAAAGAGCTTTATGCATTGAACTTCTTTCTAAATCTATTGAAGGTATTTCATCACTTACCG
This sequence comes from Pachycephala philippinensis, assembly GCA_013397055.1. Classification (NCBI taxonomy): domain Eukaryota; kingdom Metazoa; phylum Chordata; class Aves; order Passeriformes; genus Pachycephala; species Pachycephala philippinensis. The sequence goes on along the minus strand of VWZT01006078.1, from coordinate 78,063 downwards.
ACATTCCTCTATAAAACCCACTCGGCTACGTTTACAAATTATAAAATTAGCTTTATGTGCAGGGTCCAGGCTAATGGCACAGCTAAATCTAGGGAGCAGGAAGGTTAGATGCCTCTCCCTTGCCCGTGGTGGGATTTATTTTGCAGCATCCCTTCCTGGAGTAGAAGAATTTCCCTCCCAAGCCAAAGCTTTCAAAGGTCAAGAGAGATTTGACCACTAAGTGGAAAATTTTGGAGAAGCCATGTCTGTGGGGAGCAAATAGAGCTGGATGGCTCAGGGCAACTTTTGTGTTCCACAAAGACAATACGTTCCTGGAAAATGAGGGAATGCAGAACTGTAATCCCATGCAAGATAGTTCAAACATATGGGAGGGATGGAAAGGGGTGCAATACTGAGAATATTCAGGAAAAAGGGACAGTTTTCATTAATCTCAATGTTTCAAACAGGTATAAGCCTGGCTGCTGGGTTATGTGTACTTGGTACCCTGCCACACTCTTCAAGGAAACCTTGGGCAGTACCAACCTACTTTCCAGTGGTCTCCCATTCCCTGGTTACAGCCCAGGGCACTACCCAGCACAGGTCTCTGAAGAGTGCGAAAAAACCCATTACAGAGACAGGACAGACATCAGCATGAACTCAGCACATCACAGCTGCCAGGAAGAAAGGGGTGAGACACTTCAGCCTCTTCTGCCCAGCTCATATTCCCTCTCCAGACTCCCCAGGGTGCAGAAAGAAGCTTGATGTTGCTTACCCGGTCCACAGGGATGCTGCCAGCTTCCCCTGGGCAGTCCAGGCCTGAGAGGAGGGATCTCATGGCAGAGCAAGGTCACCTCCTGATGCTTTTGGCCACTTGATAATCCTCACAGTGCCAGGGATCAAAATTGCAGGGCAGGAGCAAAAACATTTCACCAGTTCCCTCATGCTGGAGGAGAAAACAAAAGCTAATCAGCCTCAAGCACAGGGGGCATGTAGGAAACAAGCTTCTTCAAGCTTTACTACTCTGCTCCCTTTTAAAAAAATAATTTCCCTCTGTAGAGTATTAATCACCACAAGTCAGCCTTAGGAAGAGTTATCCTTGGAGCTACACAGGGACTGCAAGGACACTGTGTTAGAGCAAGATTATTTACTTTTATAACCTTTACAGAAATAAGAGATAAGTACATTACAACAACTTGCTCACACACAGCAGCAGCGACCGCCTGATTCATTCCTGCACCCTCCCATTTGAGATGCTGCTCTGGATGCCAAAGGGAGAGCATCACAAAACAGCACTGAACCATGCTGAGATAGCTTTGGAAATGGGTTTTGCCTTTCAGGGGACCAGGTCTCCCATCCCACTGGGCAGTGACACTCAAGGGCTCAGGACCAGAGGCCACCCAGGGCTGCTCATGACACTGCGTGGTGGCACAAGGCAAAGTGGCTGGAGCAGCAGCACCCGCAGAGCCTCCCATTACTGCTGTTGGGGTTTTCCTCTCCAGCAGGCACTGGCCACCAGCAGGAAGCCTCCTAAGCTCCCTCAGACACAAGTTTTCCAATGGCTTACATCATGGGGAGCTTACAAGAAACTGAGAGCCCTCCCCTAACAACCTGATCTGCAGCTCAAAGGGATGCTCATCCCTTGAGCCAACAAGTGAACAACATCTCTGCACTGCTGTCTTCCTCTTCTCCCCGCCCTCTGATGAACAGCAGAAGCTCTGCAGGTAGTATTCATTTCCCTGGCCTGTGGAGGTGCAGGTCCCTTAAGTCCCTGCCTCCCACCCCCTAGATCCCGCCTCCTCAGACGAGGAATCCACCCTAGAGGCGGACCCTGAGGAGGAGACAAGCATCTAAGGCCATACCCACTGGGCAGAGTTAAGACTGATCCACCGCCTCTTGTTCCAGTAAGTTCTGTCCTGTTCGGCTGTTCATTGGTTCACACTCTTTGTACCCTCCCTACAACAATCTTAACTGGTTTGTGTACCCTTGTCCCCTCCCACTACCTACGTCCTAGTTGGCTGCTCCCTCGTTCCTCCCGTTTCCCCACCCCCCTATAAAATCTGATGCTCGGGCTGAGCTGTTCGGAGTGATCGTCCGGTTCGCCACAATAAAGGACCGTGTTCACTCTCCTCTTGCGTCTCTTGCCTCCTGCTTTGTTGCCACGCCAGCCACATCACCTCCTCCCTGGGCTTGCCCCTAGCTAGACGGGAGCCACCCCCGGAGCCCGCGTGGTTCTCGCCTACCAAGGCGTAGGACTGGGGATAGCGCCGGGGACTGCAGGACTCGGCTGGGCCAAAGCCACCGCACCCGCGATCGCTGCGCCCTTCTGTCGCGGACCTGTGGGCGCCAGACCGCAACACTGGCCCCTGGCATTGTGGCCATGCCTGGAAGTCAAGCACCCAGGGGCAGCTATTGAATTTTGGGGAGGCATTGCAATTTTCCAGCAGATTCACCTCTCCCCTCTGCCAGTCTGGGATCACTTTTTAAAAAAAAAAATCAAAGGTGCATGGGGAAAACAAAAGTTACCTCCAGTCTCTGCTGCGGTGAGCCAAACCTCAAAGTGAGACTATTCTACACCCCTCATTTCCATTTGCCCCTGAACTTGTGTCTTGCATCCTCCGGAGCCGTCTCCCATTTCTGCAGAGCTATGTGGGTAACATCCTGATCTACAGACACAGAAAGGAGTCTTTGTTTACAAGACAAGAGCCACAAAATGCAAATAAAAAGCCCCAAATAGCTCAAGATCAAACAGGGTCCATATCTACCCTTTCAAAGGCATCCAGGCAGCAAAACACCACAAGCAATGGCTTTGTTTGGAACATTAAACATGATACTAAAAACATCTCCCATGCAAAAACAACATGAATATAAGTTTGTTTATGCTAGAACTTTAATCTCTAAAATAACAGGTCTTCAGAGTTTTTTTTAGGCTGAAAAATTAATACCAAGTAATAATTCAAGGTGTATTGGGTTGGCATGGCCAGGTTTTGGTAGTGGGGGGCTACAGGAGTGAAGCTGGCAGAAGCTTCTCCTGGGTCCAACAGAGCTGGTGCAGCCCATGGTGAGGCAGATTGTCCCCTGAAGCCCATGGAAGTCCATGGTGGAGCAAAGATCCACCTGCAGTCCTTAGAGGACCTTGCTCTGGAGCAAGGGGATGCCTGAAGGGGGCCATGATCCCAAGGGAAGCCTGTACTGGAGCCCCAGTGAGAGAAGAGCCTACTGCAGTGAAGAACTGCAGCCTGTGAGAAGGACTCACTTTGGAATGTTCCATGGAGGATGGCCTCCCGTAGGAGGGATCCCACCTGGAGCAGGGGAAGTATGAGGAGGAAGAAGTGGTAGAGACAATGTGTGATAAACTGACCACAACCCCATTCCTCAACCCCTGCACAGCTGGGCAGGAGCTGGGAGAAAATTCAGGAGTGAAACTAAGCCTGAGTAGAAGGGAGGGTTAGGGCTTTTAAGATTTGGGTTTATTTCTCATTACCCTACTCCAATTTGATCGGCAATAAATGAAATTCATTTCCCCAAGCTGACACCTTTTTACCCACGATAGTAATTCCTGAGTGATCCTTCCCTGTCCTGATCTCGAGACTTTCATTAAATTTTCTCTCCTGCATCCAGCTGAGGAGGGGAGTGAGGGAGCAGCTTTGTTGGGCACATGGCATCCAGCCAGGGTCATCCCACCACACAAGGTCTGAAGAGGCTGGGAATGATTCCCTAAAGCAGCAGGGAACCATTGCAGAAAGTGCAGCCCAGATTTAATTAAAGCCTTAAACATACTCCAAGCCACACGATCCATCCACCCATCAATATGATGAAAAGACTGCAAGTTCCCTTAAACTCACCCCGCCACCTCATGAATCTCCTGGTTGGGAAAAGCGAAGAAAAATGAAGTCCTCTCTCACTTCATTCTTCCATTTCCACGCAAGCTTGAGCTGTCTTACTGCTCCTGGGACATGCTAACAGGAACTATTCCTGTGCAGTGAGGAGGGAGGAGGCTCCAAGCAGGAGCACAGCAAAATCTAGGTTGCTGGGCCCCCACCCTGCAGCTCAGGCCACATATTACTGACCCTCCAGATGCTTTTCCTCTAGCAGCATCCAGTTTTTTGGTGTCCCTCGCCATGCCCAAAAGGATCCAAGATACCTTCAGGCTCTGCTATGCTGCAGGAGTTATTTCAGGCATAGGAGGACAGCCTGGGGACTGCTCAGATGTCACTTTCCTTCCTGTTTCTCCTGGATTGCACCGGTGGTTTATTCTCCATTTATTCTCATTGGAGCAGTGAAAATCCAAGTCACGCTTCATGGGGACATCCCGCATCCCTGAGGATGGACACAGCTCCCAGCAACTACGCAGGGACCTGAGAGCAGGGGGATGGAGGCCTGAGACAGGAGGACTCTCCCAGCTGGACCTCACCCATGGCTCTGCAGGTACATTCCCCAGCCCAGGGGAGACAGCCTGACCCACCTGGAAGGGGAGAAGCCAAAGGGATTTAAGTCCAAGCTCATGGTTAGGCATGCAAGAAACGTTTTCCCAAATCAGACCAAATGAAAAAAGCAAATATTTGCCAGAATGAAAGTGTCAAATGCTTGGCAGCTCTCCTCCTGGTTTGTTTCTTTTGTTCATGGGGGCTTCAATCAGTTAATAAGCATGTGATCCATGGATTTACTTCCTTTTGTTCAGGGAGGTGTGATCATCCTGAGTCAGCTCAAGACAAACACGCTTACTTTTTCCTGAACAAAATTTAAAGCAAGGAGAAAAGGCTGGGGGGGGCGGGCGGTGGAGAAGATTGAATGGGGAAGGTCCAAAGAGCATTTTTTTTAAGTTAGCATTAGTTTCATTTTGGCTCCAAACATCACTTCAAAAAGCAGAAGTCAAAGCATCTAATTTCAAAAATGTACAAAGAAGTGGTTTGATTTTTTTCAAATTCCTACTTTCTATTGTCAGTTTTTTGTTGAGTTCAACACAAATAATTTCAGCTGACCTGAAAGGCTATTTTTCAACAAATGTATGCTTTAAAAGAAAAAACAAAAAAGAGAAAGAAGTAAAGAAAGAAAGTCTCATTCTTTAGCCTGTGTGTGTGCTACACCACTAATTTTTAGCTGTTGGCTTTCTGCTAATCGCACCAAAAAAATGGTTGAATAAATTATTCTTCTCACAGGTGCATCAGAAGGGCTGACAGAAAGAACAAGAAAATTAGATGGTGTATCAAAAAAAAGAAGATGAAGTGTGGATAGATGGGAACCACTGGAAACACTTACAGAAACTGAGCGCTGGCATCAGCACTTGGATGCTTGCGTCACTAAAGCCCTCTTTGCACTTAGGTTTCCCACCTCATGGCATTGAGTATGTGCTCCCTGTGATCCAAAAAATACAAACTAAGAAGCCTCATTTTATCTGGGAGAGCTTGGAGTGACCTCAAGAACAAGCACTCTTTGCTTGGAGCTGGTGTTTGAGTTCCCTCCTCACCGAGAGCAGCATTGGTCCCCTGGGTAACCCAGCTCCAAGGCCTGGGGGATGGCTGCTCCATTTCCTCATTAAATAATTCTGACTCATGAGCACATCAGAAAACTTGCATTGTGCCCTCTGGCAGTTTACCTCCAGAAAGGCAAAGTTTGTCGAAGAAATCCTTTTGTGCAAATCATTCACGCAGCATTAGTCATGTTTGTCCCTTCCTCACCAAGACAGCTCCAGGAATTTGTGTTATTTTCATTGCCTTCCCCTGCACCCTCATCCATCCTGACCGAGTGAACTTGCAACTTTATCTCATCTTCCTGCAGCATTGGATCAAGACAGAGCAGCTTCTTCCGGCCAAGAGAAATGGCCTTAGATGAAATTTTCATCCATTATTTTATTTTATAGACAACATAAATGTCCGTGATACCTCAAGCTGGGCTGGCTGTTGGCCTTCAGAGGGGTCTGACCAATAAGGAATAACAGGCATAAGGACATGACTGGAAAGTCAAACATTACTGATATTATATGTATATATATTTATATACATACACCTCCATTGCTTTTATTTATATAGCTCTGACTATTTCTCTTTCCCTCCTGATTTTTTTAACCAGCCAAACTACAGATGTCCCTCATGCCCACATGCAAAAATATGATAAAAGTGCTCCTAAAAGTAATCCTAAAGTTGCTCAAGCTTGCACATTTCTGGGCCAACGAGCACACATCTTCTTGGGTCACATCCTGGGGTGAGAAAACAGTTTTTCAGGAATTTTTCCAGGCAAGAGAGGAATGCCCTAAACATCTGGTATTTCCCTGTCTCCCTTCAAACCCCAGCATATTTCTGGCAGATCTGTACATTTATATCTGACTGCTTAGCAGGGAGCTCTTCCTGAGCCATCTCCACCATATATTTTCTCCTGACATAAATATGAATTGAGGTTATGGCCCAGTATGATCTTCTCAGGAATAAGTGGAGATTACATCAATGTGACCCATTAAAGCAATCTTAAATACCCACCGATGGTTCATTATTGCAAGTTACTTTCCTTCCTGATGTAGAATTTATTCAATATATTGGAGGGGAAAAAACGTCTCCAGGAAGGCATTGCCTGTGCACTGCATTAATAAAAAGGGACAGTGCAAGGGATGGGCTTGACAAGTTGGAAGAGGAGTTTCCATTTACACAACCCCACTGGATGAATCAAAATCCTCCTCCTGAAAGGCATGGAGGCCAAAAAGAAAACTTAAATTAGGTTGTAGCCAGGTGAGTGTCAGGCTCTTCTCCCAGGAAAAAAAAGGGACAGGATGAGAGGAAACGGCTTCAAGGTGCACCAGGGGAGGTTTACAGTGGATATTAGGACCAACTTCTTCACTGAAAGGTTGGTCAGGCATTGGAACAGGCTGCCCAGGGAAGTGTTGGAATCACCATCCTTTGAAGTGTTTAAAAAATATATAGATGTGGAACTTGGGGACACAGTTTAGTGGTAGCCTTGGCACTGCTGGGTTAATGGTTGGACTCGATGATCTTAGAAGTCTTTTCCAAACCAAAGGATTCTGTGATTATATGAAACAGCACACTGAGCTGCCAGTTGGCTTTAGATGCAGAAAAGGGGATGAGGGGTTCCCCAAATCATCACCACTTGCTCCCTTCCCATCCCCTGTGCAGAAAGTGATGACAGGATGCAGCCATTAAGCTCTTCCACCCAGGGAACACAGGACTTTATAAAATCCCCTCTTCTTCTGTTTTACTCTTTGTCTCTGCAACCTGGATTGGAATTTATAAACATTTTGCAGTGAGTCAAGTCTAGAGGTTTGGTTGTTTTCTTTGCACCTATACGATTCAATTAAAAAGTACTTTTGAAGAAGGAGGAGTTTCTGCTATGGAAGAAAAAACCTCTCAAACCCAAGGCTGAGAGAATCATAGAATGATAGAATCACAGAACCATTTAGGTTGGAAAAGACCTCCAAGATCATCAACTCCAACTTTTGATCGATCACCACCTTACAACCAGACCAGAGCACCAAGTGCCACATCCAGCGGTTTCTTGAACAATTCCAGGGATGGTGACTCCACCACCTCCCTGAGCAGCATTTTCCAATGCCTGATAACTCTTTCTGTGAAGAAATTCTTCCTGATGTCCAACCTGAACCTGTCCTGGTGCAGCTTGAGGATGTTTCCTCTTGTCCTGTCCAGAGAACAAGCACACTTTCTCGCTTTTCCCCCTTTCAGACACCCAAACTTGCCCCAAAGGGCCAGAAGCCTCCTGGGGGTACCTGTGTCCTGAATCCTTGAGAGGTGCTTGGGCAGTTTGTGGGCTGAAGCTGCAAGGAAAGATGTGGCACACCTTTCATTCTGGTCATTCATAGTATTGACAAAACATAAAATATTAACACCAGAGACTACAGAGTTCTCTTGAAAGAGATGGATTCGTGTCCTTTCCCACATGGAACAGGTCAGGGATAAGGTTATCAGCATCAGGCAGAGGTTTTTGTCCCAGGGAGTGAGGACTGCCTTTCTCCTCTCACCCTGGGCTCCTGCTTGCAGTGCCTGCCCTCAGCTCCACAGGCTCCCAGAGAATCTGGGTTTGGAGGGGCCTGGGATGTCTTCTCCTCTCGCTGGCCCAAAGCAGGTGGTCTTTACCTCCCTTAAAAAGCCACTCCCTGCTGTCACACTCCTTATCCCCACCATCACCCACAATGAAACTGGGGACATCTGCCATGGGGAAAGAGTGTAGGGAGTAAACACCAAATTGAAGCCTACCTTTTTCCCCAAAAAAAGTTTCCAGCTGCATCTGCTTCTTTATTTGCTCCAATTTTCTGTCTTCTTCGTGCACCTAATTAATGAGTCAATTAATTAATATTTTTTGCAGCAGATTCTCATCTATAAAGTGGCCGTGCCAAATTTTTGTCTTAATTTTAAACAATACCTTTTGTTTAAAGGTTTCTGCAGAGAAAACAGCAAAGACTTCTCTGTCTCTTCACAAGACAATTATTCAGAATGTTATCAGCAAATCTTCATCTCTAAGGAGGATTTCTCCCAACACAGTCCACCCACCTATAGATGCACTCAGGACTACAATCAATACATGTTAATTAAGCCGTAGCCCACTCCAATTAAAATTATAGGATCTGAAGGACAGACATTTGTTTTTGTCAGTAAATTAATTTAAGCATTCATTAACTTTAATTTTTAAATTATATATCACTTTAATGATAAATAATTCCTCTCATTACAGAGGAAACATATGGAAGGGAGAGATAAGATGGGAGAGACTTGGACCCAGGGAGGAATATGTTCTCCGGCGCTTCCTTCTCCTTCAGCACATCAGCAACCCCATTTATGTCAGTGAACTGGGCTCTTTTGAAAATTTGGCTGGCAAGAGCAGTGCTGAAATAAGAACAGAGATTCTTTGAGTTATCTCACCTCCTTCTCTGCTGGGAACATGAAAGCTTGGCTGTGAAATCTCAGGGTTTTAGAATAGCTGAAACTTTGTATAGGCTACTAAAATAAACACTTTTCAACGGAAATCAAAATATTACCATGTTATCAGGTTTTTTAATTTATGTAGAAAAGGGCAGGTTGTTTTGCATCTTAACCTTTCCTGCCCATATCCCAGGCAGAGAAGGGTGATTTATAAGGTGATGTTTGTGAGGTCCTGCACTCTGAGTTAAACCTTCCCTGGCTTACTACGGCTGCTAATTAAATATGGAGCAGGCCAGCAATATTTGGGGCCTTCTTTTCCCAGCACATGCTGCATGGCAGATGATCTGGGCTGCTCCAAAGAAGGGTTTAAACCTTCAACACCTTCCAAGGGACTGTCCCAGAGCTCACCTATCAGTTCCCATCACACCCTCACTGTGAGTTTTCCATGCTCCGCCGCAGTGCAAAACTGAGCAAACGTCCCAAAGTCTTTTCCTGCTGTATGAACCAGAACTCAGGAGTGTCTGACATTCCAAAGTGCTCTGAGATCACAAGCTCTTCACCCCACCAAGCACATCCTCGCAGCGCTTCCCAGAGCTGGGGTGCTATATAAATAGCAGCGCTGCATTCCGAGCCTCCTCCACACAGACCCTGCCTAGGATCTGTCAAATGACAGAAATCAAAACAGATTAACTGAATAAATTATTCACCCCAGAGTGCCTTTACTCCTCAAGCATTGTGCTGGACTGGTGAGGACTGATCAGCTTCACAGCTGATGGTGGCAAACAAATAGCAAAACAAAATCATTCAGGGGATAGACTGACAAAAAAAAGGCGTGAGAAAAGCACCAGGTCTCAACCTCTTGGAAGCTTTAGACCTGCAGTACAATTACAGACTCTTCTGGACCATATTTCTTCTTCGAAACAACTGCTTATTCCTCTTCCCAGCCTGATTTTGCAGTTATCATCACAAACCATTCCTGCTGGATTCTTAGGACACCACATCTGCTACAAACTCCTGGGAGACAGGGAGACAGAGGCCCTCTCTGAGCCCCACTGCACAAGCACTGTTCGTAGACACCTCACTCCTGCCTTTAATCCAAGAGCCAAAATAGGAAGGAGTCAGTGGCCCAGCCAGGACTTCCAGAGGTAACCCAGGACCCCTAACTGCCAGACAAGTATCAACAACTCGTACCCACATTAAGCAGAGCAGAGCATCCTGGCCTTCCCAGAGCCAAAATTCGTTTTTTCCAGCTCCTCTGCCTCTTGACATCTCCTGTCTCACACTGTGTCACCCCTTCCACCCCGCAATGCCAAAATTAACTGTATTCTCTTCTCAAGATCCACACCCTTACCTGCCCCTTGGAGAACCACCCCTAGCAGGGTGACTTTCCTGAAGGCAAAGGGATTCCTTCTGCAAGGAGAAGCCCTGCTGCCTCAATTTCTACGTGTCAGTATAAAAGCAAGCAGGGGATAATCCAGTGCTTTGGCAGGCTGAGTGTTGGACCTGCAGCTTGGAGGAACACATAAGGACCTATGCAGTGCAGAAGGCTCCATCAAAAGGGAAATGGAGCAGTGAAAGAGAAACTATGCAAAATATTACTTTATTGGTAATCTGCTTACTTAACTACTGCAGAGATTAAAAGAAAAAGCTTTCTCCCCATTTATCCATTAGCTCCTCTTCCATCCAGCTCTGCTGCTGAATTCCCATATTTATGACATCAGTGCATGTTGCTATAGAGATAATTAATTAATGCAACATAATCAAGTCAGCAATTTTACTACTTTACAGGTTAACATAGGACTGGAAATAGAGTGGGAGAGAACACCAAAGCTTAGTTCTGAAAAGCAGGGTTTTTAATGGTCCTTTAAGCACTGAGAGTTGGGTCTGAAAGTCATTTCCACAGTACATGAAACGTGCCACATTTGGCATAATCACTGTCATTAGAAGCCCAGAGAAAAATTAGAAAAACAGCAATAAAGAGGAATAAAAGTTCTGACAAAAAATTACAGGTAGAGAGCAGAGTTCTCCAAGCACCCAGCAAAGCTCTTCATCTCCACCTGGCAAAAATGCCCTGGCTCAACAGGCGTCTGGCCAAAGAGGCTGCAAGCTGTGATGTCCTAGTGCCTAATCCCAAACACACCAGGCTTTTTTCCAAGAGCCACCCCAAAAATCATCTTTCCTGGGGTGCCTGCCTTCTCTGGAAGAGCAGCTTCTTGTGGGACTTACTGAGCAAGCTGGTGATGAGAAGGGAGTTGAGACAACCTCTCTGCATCCCAGAAGACTCTGTGTCATGCCCAGCCAGGAGCTGGTAGCTTTCCCAGCTGCTCATCAGACCCAGGTTTTCCTGCCTGTCACAACTGGGCCATACAAGGAAATAGGAGGTGAGACTAGGCACTTTCACTTCTCTCATCCGTAGCTGTCTCCTGACAGTCAGGTTGACATTTACAGCTGACAAGGACATCAGTGACTTGTCAACGTGTCCAGACAAGACACTCTTTGATGGGAGCTATAACTTCAACCAGGAGCTTGCCTTCCTACCAAGAACTAGGCCAAAAAAAAGGATGCTGTGGAACACCCAAGTAGGTGCCACACTTGCTGCTTTTAACTCCACCCCTTTGTTAATTTAGAAGATTAAAATCAGTCCCCTTTTTCAAGGGAAGCCTTAATTTTTGTCCTGTACTAATTAGAAACTTTCTATATACTTTTCAGTTCAGGGTCTCTGCCTTCTGAGGTTAGAAAGACAAAAGCAGCACAGAAGAAATTAGGTCACTTAACCCTCAGGACATTCCCATTCCTCAGCAAAAGTTGCTCCACACACAGTGGAGCAAAGGAGAAAAAGCTTTAAGAGAGGCACATGCAGAATAATTGAGCCAAAGGCTGTGATTTGGGGACAAGAGTGACATCATCAAGCCACGTTTGGTTTCCATAACCATGAAGTTTTTTCAGGTTGTGGTATTTCCACGGCAAATTTCACTGCCAAGCCCTAACTGAAGATAGCTACACTTCTGAGAAAACTGCCCAGTGAAGAAACAACCAAGCAAATTATTATTAAAAATTTTTTAAAGATAATTTAGTAGGAAAATCAGCAGGCCAGAATACTGCTGCCCAATTTATAAGCCATCTCCACAATACACAAAAGTAGAGGGACTTTTCACAAGGACATGGAGTGATGGAACAAGGGGAAAATGGCCTTAAACTGAAGGAGGAAAGGTTTAGATGGGATATTGGGAAAAAACTTCCCTCTGAGAGTGGTGAGGCCCTGGCACAGGTTGCCCAGAGAAGTTGTGTGGCTGCCCTGTCTCTGGAAGTGTTCAAGGCCAGGTTGGATGGGGCTCGGAACAAGCTGGTCTAGTGGAAGGTGACCCTACCCATGGCAGGGGGTGGGACTGGATGAACTTTAATGTCCTTTCCAACACAAATTATTCCATTTTCCCACATACTATTTCAATTAAAGCATGGAAAAGTGCACAGTTTTTATGTTGCATTCATGTACAACACAGCTGAAGAAATTAGGACAAAAAAACACCCAAGTATTAAACACATTATGATCTGTTTGGAGACTTCAGCATCAGCTCCCGATTCTCTCCAGGCTCAGCTACTTTCAACAGGATAAATTGCACAGAGTCACTAAAATCCAGAGCTTATTGCACACCATCTGCAGGCAGAGAGAGTCCTTTATTTCCAAGCCAGAGCTGTTTTCCTGGCAGGCTGCTGCTGTGACCTGTTGCAAGACCTCTCCATATCTGCCTGCAGCAGAGTCCCGGAGGAGACAGATCCACCTTAAGAGGTCAGTTCAGCTGCAGAAGGAGAGTGGCAGAAACCTGTAGGACAATTTTCCTGCAACAGTTTGGATGCCAAAATCCAAGCCGCTGGAATATTTGCTTGATCCACACAAAACCCAGAGGAAAATCCCACCCTTGCAGCCACCAGCTGCTGCTGCTGCAAAGGTTTATAACTGGAATAAAGAGAGAACACATCCTCCCTAAAGCCAGATGACAGACCAACACAGATAGAGGCAAGAAATCATCTCTGGTGAGCGCAACAATGAGCAATTTAGCTTGATTATATCCTTGCAGATCCCTATTTATAATGGTTTGCATTATTTTGAATGCAAACTGGTGGGGTTTTTTTCCCCCTGTGCATCAGTTCTCATGACCAAAAAGTTGTCATGAGCTCCTGATTAAAAGAGATTTTAGATAGGGAGTGGAAACAAGCCCAAAAAAGTGCTGCTGCATCCCTGTCCTGTTGTATCAGACTGACTGCTGCAAATGACAGTTTTATTTACTGTTTGGAGTCCACTAAGCATTTTTTTTCTTGCAGGAGAGGTAAAATTGGGAATACTGGATCAGGTGGGAGAAAAGAATAACAGAGGAGAAATAAATGAATAACCAGCCATGGGGCTCATGTGTCCAGGAGGGTCCTGGTAGGTCATACTTGCAACACACATGCAAGGTTGCCCACAGATTTGCAGCAAACAAATTAAATAAGCTTCACTAGTGAGAGCCTGACCTTTTATATCTTCCCCCCAGCAGAAATCAGGCTCCGACAGGGACCAAAAAGAGGGTTAGAAATAGCAAAGATAATAAAGTCAGGCATCAGAAGCACAGGAGGCTGAAGGGAAAGGACAGGCAGGTGAAAGGACAATCCAGGAAAACCTGAAATATTGCAAGTCATCCGCTATCACCAAAATACCATGAGACAACCTATCCCACTAAAATACTGGCAGTGGATGACGAGGCCAGGTGAGTCCAGGTGAGTCCAGGAGCTCCATTTCCATGCTGAGAGGAGGATCTGGCTCTGCTTCAGACATGGACCTGCTTGTTTTGGCACACGTTTGCAGTGCAATTTTCAGTGGAACAGAATTCCCCTCTAGCAAGGTGCAGGCAGACACCAGAGAAGATTAGTTTGAATTTTCCAGACTCAATGGCATCCAGACCACAGGAAACATCACTGGTTATTCCAAGTGGTGGGTTTCTAACCCCAGTGACAGCCAAGCCTAAGCCTTGAGGGGGTGTCTGTACTCCTAGCCACTGATTCCTCTGGTGCAAGGAGAACCCAACGCTGAGCTGGCCGACCCCATCAGCACAGGGCACTGCCTGGGTTACATTTTGGTTAGTTATGGGTTTTATATTCATTTTAAATGCTGTGTCCAGTTGTGGGACCCTCACAAGAAAAATATTGAGGGCCAGAGCATGTCCAGAGAAGGGAACAGAGCTGGGGAAGGGTCTGGAGCAAAAAGAGTGGCTGCGGGAGCTGGGAAAGGGGCTCAGCCTGGAGAAAAGGAGGCTCAGGGGGGACCTTGTGGCTCTGCACAACTCCCTGACAGGAGGGGGCAGCCGGGGGGGTCGGGCTCTGCTCCCAGGGAACAGGGGCAGGATGAGAGGAAACAGCCTCAAGGTGCACCAGAGAAGGTTCGGGTTGGACATCAAGAAGAATTTCCTCATGGAAAGGGGTGTCAAGCTTTGGAATGGACTGCCCAGGGAGGTGGTGGAGTCCCCATCCCTGAAAGTGTCCAGGAACGACTGGACATGGCACTCAGTTCTCTGGTCTGGTTGACAAGGTGGGGTTAGGGCACAGGTTCGACTCAGTGATCTTGGAGGGCTTTTCCAACCAAAATAATTCTAGGATTCTGCCTCTGCTTAATTAGCCGGGCTGAACTCCACTGGGAGATGACACTGCAGGACCTGAGCATGGAATTCACTGCACAGGTGCACCAGCTTGGTGAGTTCAGTCTGATGGTGTCTATAAAAGACACATCTTTTAGTCAAGATGGTGGAAAAGGGGATAGAAAGGAGCGGACCCTCACCCCTGCATCTTCCTGACAGTACTTAGAGCACTCTGCCTTCATTAGGCAGGCTCAGGGCTTGCTGGTGTGCAAATTCACTGCTCAGAGAGCTGAAAACTCCTCTCTCAAACCCTCAGCCAAGTCCACACTAATGCACTGCTCCCAATTGCACAGGTACTCAGGCCGCCTCCAAGCCCTGAGAGCAGGAAAAGCTAACTCCAATAAATGCAAAGCTATTCCATTTGATTCCACCTTTTAAATGCAACACTTAATTAACTCTACTGGGGCTTCTTTCACTCTCGCTGCTTGTGTTGCCATGCCACCAAAGTTAGGAAAACACCTTCTCCCTTTGCACAGAGGGGCCCTCCCTGCTCTGTGCTGGCATCACATGAACCACAGACCAGGCCCTTGGGCACACAGAGCCCAGCCCCAAACTGTGAGAGCTTCTTCTTCAGAAACCTGGGAGCAGATGGTGGATTTTTACTGCTCTGGCTGACCCTCGCTTGAGGTTACTGGGACTCCAACCCAGTAACCTCACCAGGCTCTGGTGCTCGAGTGGAACAGCAGAAACCAAGCTGTCAACCCACCAGATCCAACATTTAGAGTCAGCAATGCTGAACTCTCCAGAAGAAAAGAGAAAGGAAGAAAAGCAGAGATGGGGAGTAGAAGGAACAACCCCGAACCAGATGTTTTAAGCAGCTGGCATCACTGTTTCTCCCAAGATGCTGATGAATGCAAACTCTGCGGCTTAACAGACCCCCATCAGCCGCCCTCTTCCTGCAAACAGAGAATTCAAATCAGCCCTGCTGGATTTAATCATCTTCTCCCCTTAAGTAATAAACTGGAGGCAGGACAGGAAAAGGATTTATTAATGTCACTAACTGTCAAAAAAATGTTTACTGTGCTAAAATAAGCCGCAGTAAGAAAAAAAAAAAGAAGATAAAACACCCAGAGAAGAGGGAAGTGTGAGAACATCAGCTCTGCACCAGGGCCTTGGACATGCCCAGGTTGACATTGGGAGGGAACAGACATGAGCTCTTCCAGCAGATATTAACAGGGAAAGCAGAGCAGGAAGGAAGGGGGAAGCATACCGGTTGGCTCAGTGTTTGAGCTGAGCTCTACTTTTTGGGCAGAGCTGAGAATACACTTTTTTTTAAGCGGAGTTTGTGGTGTAGCACCAATCTCCAACACAAACTCAACAGGTTGCACCGCAGCTCCCCCCAGCCCTGACCTGATACCCTGCGTGACAGCAGACCACCTTCTCAAAAAATCTTCAGAGGAAAAAAAGATATCAGAAGCAGGGCTGCAAGATGCTCCTCCTGCCAGAGAAAGGTCAGGGGATGCCAGAGGCCTGAGAAATAACAGCAAAAATTCAACATACCAGGAAAAACAAAGACTTTGAAGCATTACTGAAACAGCCTCCAGCTCTGTCACACCAGGCATGAACCCTTCACAACAGGGCATGCAAAGGGCCCAGAACACAAAAGGCTTGAGCAATCTGGCAAAAGTCCATCAAGGACTATTAAACATGAAGTTACAGATTAACTTTTAGCTCAGGAAGCCCTGAAGCTGCAAAATGCCCCAGACTGGGAGGGAGCAAGACACGGGTGCACGTTCTTTCTCAGGATCCTGCCCCTCGCTGGATCCCCACCAGGGAACTCAGCACAGCCAGTGGACACTACAGATAAAGGGGCTGAGGGCCACATTTCACCAGTGCAGGGGCTGTGAGGCTGCTGGCACAGTCCCAGGAAGAGCAGCCCATTAAGGGGGACCCATGGAGAGCTGTACCCACCCACATCTTGCCCAGAGAATCTGTGGATGCCCCATCCCTGGAAGTGTTCAAGGGCAAGTTGGACGGGGTTTGGAGCAACCTGGTCTAGTGGGAGGTATACCTGCCCATGGCAGCGATGTGAAACAAGATGAGCTTTAAGATCCCTTCCAACACAAACCATTCTGGGATTCCATGACATCTACGACCCCTTCCCCATCTGCAGCATGTAAATGGGGGCAGGCACAGAGCAGACCCCATATGGAACATTCCATCATTCAACACACCCATTACAACTGCGCTTTGCTGGAGCATGACCTTCCAGACAGACTTTCCAGACTGGACATACCACGGTTTTCCAACAGCTTGCAGTGAAAATACCCCAAGACCCCCTGCAATTTACTTCTGTCATCTCATGCCAACCCAGCCTGTCTCCTTTCTCCCATCCTGTTTTTTTATACTGGTGGTCACAGCAGGAACCCTGTACAGATCAATTTGTTGGTGTTTTGAGCACGTTCCCAATTTTTCAGAGCTCTCCTGTGCTTTAGCAGCTATTTCTCAGCCTGGGAGACACCCTGCTGGTGGGATTGAACAGCACAGTGGAGGTGCAGTGGGAGCCAGACCAGGGGCTCACATTCCCAGACTGAGGCCTAAAGGAAACAGCCACCTGCAGAAAACAGTCAGCAGGAAAATTAGGCACCAACAACATGGAATTTCTTGTTCTCACATCCCCTAGGGCTGCCCAGCATCTGGGAATGCCCAAAGGCCTTTCTAGATAAATCAGTGCAAAGGACAACCTTATCACGGATAACATCAAATAGCTGAACCCAGGAACAAATTGTTTTCTGCTCTAAGTCGGTGCCTTTCATCACAAGTCTTTGGGGGACAAGCAGTGGAATAAGATTCCCTCCTGTCAGAATTAAATCAGGATGACTGTTACAAGAAAATTAACTCAACTGCTGCACAATGTCCTTGGATATTTCCGTCTCCTGAGCCAGAGGTAGTCGAACACAGGCACGTGGAGAGCAAGGTGAAAACCAAGAACCATGGGGAAGCAGATCCAGCCCATGCCTCATAATTTATTCCAGCAGCAGGATGTCATTCCAGCTCCACCTGCAAGAATTTCTGTCAGTGAGAAAGCCTTGAAGGTTAGATGGGAAAGGTGTTGCTCTGGGAAGTGAGGGAAGCTGAGGTTGGTACAGAGGAACAGGCTGCAGGTGAGAAAAGCAGAGAAGGTGGTGAGCCTGGAGGTTGTATAAAAATAGCATTAAATAGCTTGGAGAGTCAAGAGGGTTGGGTTTCTTGACATGATCCCACAGGCAAGTGCTGAATGCAGCTTCCCAAGAGTGCCTTCTAGCAACCTCCATGAATTCCCTGCTCCAGCCCATACTCTTCTTGCATTCAGTCTCCCCACACAGACGAAGTTTCCAGGAGGAACATTTGCTGAAGCTGGATTTTACAGGAGTATCAGAGAACATTTGCAAAATGAAATCTAAATTGACAGAAGGGGACATGAATGATACAAATTATATTTAAAAAAAAGTTACTCCTCTAGATTGGGGAATCACAATTGGTAAGTCCTTGCAAAATTATTCATGCCTTTAATTAGAGGTTTTGAGGCGGTGGGCAGTCAATCAAGTCTCTGTGATGCTTCAAGTAACCTGACATGATTTGGGCATCAAGCTCAGACCTAAAAAGGAAGTAGAAATCCCGCTGGTTTCCTAAGTAACCCATGCTATAGAATCATTAGGGTTGGAAAAGAGCCCCGAGACCAAGGCCAACCCCTAAAAAAGGGGAACACCATTAAGAGGTACAAAAAAAGACCTTCAGTACTTTCACACCTACAGAAAAACCCCTCAAACTTATTAGATTTCAGGGGAAAAAACCATCCCAGACCTTCAAATCTGCACAATTTTTAAAAGATTGATATTTAGATGTTATCTGTACAGCACCAATCACAGCTAGGAAATGCATGAGCACGTTACGGCTCACAGGAGAAATCCCTGCAGGTAAAAGTATGAGAGACAGGAGAGTTCCCAGCACGGATCGCCAGTCCCAGAGCTATGCAAGGCATGGAGAGAGCCTCACACAGGAAACAAGGAAAACTGTGACCTTGAGATGAGAACACATCTGTAATATGTCTATAAAGATGTCAGTCTCCTATTTATATAAAATACCTGTGCAGATAGCCAGGAAGCCGTGCATAAAAATCCTGCACCAAGCTTCCAAGAAAATCCCTCATCCGACTTCTCTGTTCCCACCTCCATATCCACCTATGGCAAAGCAGTACTAAACACCTCTTTTCCTCCCCACAATTAAGAATACAAGGCCTAAACACTGGGCATTTTAGCTGAATTATCAGCATTTGCTGTGCTGGGCTCTACCTAGGCAGACAGCAATCATAGGGGAAAAAAAAAAAAGAGAAAAAAAAAAGAGGAAAAATCCTGTACAACTTATTCAAAGGCTGGAAATGCCTCACAGCCCTGGTTGTTACAGGGTGATTTTCTTGTATCTCTCTTCAAACAGAAAAGCAGCACAATATGGACTAGAGATCTGAAGTGGCAGCTGGACTGACCAAGAATGTTTGGTGGGGGCAGTACACGCTCAGCAAAACCAACAGCATGCTAAATTGGATTGATTTTACCAGCTCTGAAAACCAAACTGAGGCTTGTAGGAGACTCCAGAGAATACCGGTGATTCAGAGTTCGAAACGAGCCTTTTTCCCCAAACTGGCTTTGCAGGGGTCTTTGAAAGAGACATATATAATATATACAACATTAACACACACACAGGGACAGACTGAACAACAATAGATTGATATTCTCCCACTTAAATAATGAAATGCCCTCTACAAAGACAAGATAAACAGAGTCTCAGCCCATAAAGCCAGGCAGGCTCTAGACAAAACAGTACTCATGGAAAATAAGATGGCTTAAATTTCCCCCTTGAATTTGTGCCAAACCGTTCCTGTTAGACAGATGCCTCCAAACACCATTGAAAAGCCAACAGGGAGCACCAGCATGGAAACAAGGACAGATTCCAGCAATTTGTGTTGCATACCTTCCCATCCTGGAGCTCTGAGCAACCTGGTCCAGTGGAAGGTGCTGCTGCCCACAGCAGGGGGTGGAACGAGATAAGCTTTAAAGTCCCTCCCAACCCGAATCATTCAATAAGGCCATGATTTCCCAGAGCTTTCCCTCAGGAGGGACCTCTCCCATTGCAGCACTGCCTGTGATCACTGGGACTCTGCTCTGGAAAACAACAACATCAGTGACGTTTTGAGAAAGCATCAGCTCAGGTCTCTCAATACCTTTTATAACAGATCCACCTTTGAGTTGGTGCATTGAGCCACAGACACACCCTTCAGTGTTTCAAGAGCATTGACAGGTCACAGATACCATGGGAAAAAAAAAAAAAAAAAAAAAAAAAAAAGAAGACGCTGAAAGGCCTTTTGCAAGGACAGAAACAGTTCTGGGAGAGCCGACTGGGGAGAGAAATCCAACCAACATCCAACAACATCCGAAGAACTCCCTGTTCCCTGGTCTGCTCCAGCACAGCTTCACCAAGAGCTTGGTTCCCCCGTGGATGGGTTGGGCAGAGGTGGGGATGTCTGCCAGAACAGACTCCTGTCACCCTCCCGGGGTCACCCCTCTCAAATAAGCACATACTATTATGAAGGATCAATTAAAACCAGCAGGAGCAGAGGAGAAGATGCAATTCCACCCAGTATTCAACTTTTCCATCCCAGTTTTCCTGGGGTTTTTTTGGGATCGGTACCTTTTGCCTGTGAGCAACGACAAAACTATTGATTAAACTTTAAAGGGGAACCGTCTTTGAACCAGAGGAGAGGCACAGCAGGGGACGGATGCATTATTTAAAGAAGGGTTTGTGTTTTCTACCCCAGCAGCCACCACGAGATTTACCAGACAAAGCACAGTCAAAATCCGAGTGCCCGGAGATGAACAGTCAATGGTAATGCATGCCTGAATAATCTCTTTATTACACCTTCTGATTGTATCTTTAACAAGGAACAAGTTTTACAGCTAATATTTTGGAGAACTGCAACCGGGTTTTTTTATGGCATGCCAAGAATTCATGAGAGAACGAGTCTCACCTAAGTTTACTTCTTCCATCAGGGGACTAAATAGATTTTTCACATAAAATTACCTATCACATGCTGCCTATAAAAAGATGCGGCTGTAAACATCCTGGTTTTAACCTCGGGGCTGGAAGCGAGCAACAAAAGGAGCAAAAAATTCCTACAGGAGACCCGTCTGACAAGCTCTTCCTTCCCTGATGTGGTATCCCGGACACCTCCAGCCCCCTGCCAGCTGCTGGAGCAGGGCTGTGCTGTGGATGAGCAGCGAGCACTACCAGGGAGACTCTGTGTGTGTTTGCCTATCATTTAAAGTCAACGTTTCTCACTTTTTTTTTNGGATGCCTTTTTTTTTTTTTTTTAATTTTAAATCAAAAAATTAACCGTGGGGGGGGAAAAAAAAAATAAAAAAAAAAAAAAAAAAACCACATGGCCCATCTCCTGCAGTGTTGACACAATAGTTTTCATTTGCATGCAAATGGAAGTTGAACTTACACGTCAAATATTCATTTATCAGCATTAACCCAGCTGCCCCTCCCCTCTTTGTCCTCATTCACTCAGGCATTTTTCTTGTTTGCCATTCAGTGGGCTCATGAGTGCGAGTGTAGAGTCATTTTTGTGCCCCTGATTACTCCCTGAACTCCTCTGATCCACCACTTGTCCCCGTGACAGGATTGCCTGTTCTAGGCAGCATTCAAAAAAAAAAAAAAAAAAAAAAAAATTGGAGTCGGACTTTCAAAAAGGCTGCCATCCAGGGAGATCCATTCTTATCAGTGGCAAGCCTCACAGAATCTGTTCTTCATTCCTTTTTCATTTGGAAATGTCAATACGTGTTGTCAGAGTGCAATTGTTTTCCTTAATCATCCGCAGCAGTGAAGTAGAAAGTACTCATCTTTGCGGTGGGGAAAAGTCACTTGCTTTATTCATACCCCACTCAATTTCAAGAGGATGCTTTCCAGGCTGGCTTGGCCCTCGGGAATCAAGGCTTGTACACTCATCTTCTGTACGAGCGATAAAGATCTTTCCACAGGGAAATTCGGGTTTCTTTTGCTGCGGTTGCTGCAGAAGGAAAGGCGCAAGCACAAGGACACATCCTTGAAAGTGTCAGAGAAACCTTAAGGAAAAGCCATCAAGAAACCCGGGCGTTCTGTTACTTTAAATGTGGCAACTAGAAAAAGAAGGGCTCTCGATTTTCGTCAAAGCCAGAAAGGCGAACTGCGGAACGTCGTGGCTTTATCACTCTCCAGAGCTGTTTCTCAGTGCAACGAGCTACTTACAATCTTTTCAGTTCAGTAATTGTTGGGGTTTTTTCCCCCAGCAATCACAAAGAAAAGCTGCTGAAAGATGCAAGCAATAGACTTCTTAAAGAGCTGTTGACAACTCCCAGGAAACTTTTACATTTCGAATGCATTCTGCCCACATTTCTTGTATTTTCTGTGGTTCTTAAATTCCTCAATTTAGCACACAAAGCTATTTGCATGAAAATAGCATCTTGAGGGTTTCTTAGAGAAGACATACAATACCTTCCCTTAAAAAAAAAATACACCACATAATTGTAGAATTATGTGTTGAACACCTCAAGTAGCCGGGGTGAGAGGAGAACGAAGCACAAGACTGATTGCAAACATTTTTCTTTCGTTTTAGATCCCATCAAGTTCTCATTCTCCAGCTGCCACTCACAATGGTATTCCTGGATACACTGATCTAGTGCCATCATTCTCTAAAGGCAAGAAGCACTTTTATTAAAGCAAAGACAAATTAATTCAGTGGTTTCACTGTCTGTGTTTCTAAAAATACATGTAGATTTCCTCTTGACCTGCAAAGAGAAAATTCTATATTGCTATATTATTGGATAAAGCCACTCCTGATGAAAGATGAACATCCCATCTGGTAAGCACCTTTTTCCCAAAGTCCCAGAGAAATGGCTGGAACCTGTGATGCATCACACAGGTCAGCTGAGTGTTAGCTGAGAGATTAAATCTCTTTCTAGAGGAGATGGTCCTCAATAAATCCACCAGACTACAAATTCCACCACAATAAAATGTTTTGGGTAGCCAGCAACTTTCACCTAAGGATACTGCACCTCCATTCAGCATCTTAAATTACACCAGGCATTAAACAGGACAGTTGGCAGTTCAACATGCTCCAGATTAAACAAACAAAAAAAAAAAGCCAGAGGGATGTGTTTATTAAATTTTACACTTGCTAGTGTTTCTGGGTGAAAGTCTCATGAAGAGAGATTGCTCCTAATGCTGGATGTTGGGATGAGCAAGGTATTTTCCAAGTATTTTAGGTCCTGGAGTCCACATTCCTGCTTCGGAATTCCTAGAAAAGAAGAGGTATCTGGCCTCAAGGTGTGCCAGGGGAGGTTCAGGTTGGACATGAGGAAGAATTTCATCTCAGAAAGGGTTGTTAAACAATGGAAGGGGCTGCCCAGAGAGGTGGCAGAATGACCATCCCTGGAGGTATTCAACAAACAGTTTGTGGCACTCAGTGCTCTGGTCTGGTTGACCAAAAAAACCCAAACAACCCTACAAAAAACAACCAAAAAACCGAAACACCCACAAAGAATAGCAAATCACTGGAAAGAAGCCCAGGCAGCATCTGGAATTTTCTCTGTGGACATCCCAGCTTCAGCACTGCTTTTCTCACAAACAACATTAAGACCATCTCCTAAAATGGCACATAGGAAGAACTTCTTTTTGTGTGAACAAATGCCAAATTATCTTGATGGCTGGCAGTATCCAGCACAACAAACTCATTTTTAAAAAAAATTACAAGGTCACCTCCAAACAACCCTTAAGTAGCTATTCTCATGCAAGTGTTTGTGTGCACAAATGCCAGAAAAACACAAATAACAAGAACTATACTGAAAGTACAAAAAAAAAAAACCAAACTCATCGCAAGCAGAGGAGCTCTCTGCCATGAGGCAGCAGGAGGTTTTTATTTTTTAACACTTCTGACTGTTATTGCAAAGGCAGGAAGAAAAGACAGATTAGAAAGATGAGAAGGTAGCAAAGCACAAGGTCAGCAATAATGTGACTCCGAGGTATTATTGAATTCAGTCAAGGTTAATCACAGGAGCCAAGTTTTCACCTTGGTGCCTTCACCAGGTGGCTAAACATGATGTAAGGATCCAACCCAAGAAACATTAGATTCTCTCATTTGTGCCTCATGGAGAGTATTTGCAACACCCTGGTTAATTAAACTAATAAACCACGACTGAAAGCCTAGCCTCGTGCCACTTTTTGACATACACATTGTGCAGGGGTGTCGCATTAACAGCCCTTATCCCATCACGAGGGGATGGGAGCCGGGAGCAGGGAAGGAGCAGCACCAGGGAGAACAAGACAAACCAGCTGATTTTCAATTAAGAGTTGAAATAAAAATCACTTGCTTTTAGTGCTCGGCCTTCGAACTGCCAATACTCTTAAATAACACAGATACCTGGCCATCCTACAGCCCTGTTAAATCAACTTCATTTGTTTAAAGCAGAGCTCAGCAGCACTTATTTAACAAGCACTGCTTCAAGCATGACTCAACACCGGGAGAAAGCCTTTGGGGCAGAGGAAAATGTCTCAGAGGGCGGCTGGGAGAAAAAAATTCTCTTTGTACTAGAAATCACTCACCACAGCAGCTTCTGGCCGGGCTTGGAGCATCTGAAGATCATCTGTCTCTGCTCAGGCTGAGGTAGGTCCTAGTTTGTCCCTGGAAGTTAAGCAGTTGGTGAGGGGTTGAGGTTGGGATTGCAGGCTCCTGGAGGGAGAAGCAAACACCTCAGAAAGTGGCCGAGCTCAGGACAGCCTAAACATCCTCCTCTGTTACCGCTTCTTCCTTGTCGGCTCTGCTCGAGGACTTCTGAAGCCTTTAAAGCATCGCACCTGGTTTTGCCCTGGGGCTTGGAGGGTGGAGGTTGAATTTGAAAGATGGGTGCTGATGTGTTTACAAACAACTCGATGGATGAGGGTCTTTAGGAGAAATTGATTTTAATGGGTCTTAATGCCTGTACAACCTCAAGCCGAAAAGGTTTGGTTACAGAACCCAGGCAGTTTGAAATCCTGAACTTTAGGGTAATAGGAGAAATGGGTCCGTGCAAAGTGTATCGCAGAGCCCAGACGGTCTGGACATCTGGTGGATCCGCAGAACCCAGACAGCCTGAACTTCGAACTTTGGAGGAAAATGACATGCTCAAGAGAGGGAATATGTGGCAGGCCGTTTGGGAAGGCTGTACCTTCGTAGTACCTCAGCCAGTGGGGAAAGGAAGAGGGCAGCATGATCCAGAGTTTAGGATGAAAGGCAGCTGTGCCTCCAAAATGGAGAGAGAAACCACACGGGGGGTATGCCCCAGTGGCCTCTCTCCCTTTATTCGAATAAAGTTGCAGGACTCCTCTGTCTCCTTTGTGACACTGGCTTTTCATAGCATGGCTTTTCCACACAAATTGGAGCCCTGTTTTGGTGGGTCAGCAGCATCCAAAGTATCAGTGGGATCCATTGTTGGTGGATGGCTCCAAAGCCCGTCTCTATGTCCGTTTCAGTCCCTGTAACATTTCACAGCCTATTACTTGTCCCTTGTAATTCGGCCACCTCCCACCACAGGTCGACCTGTGCACACGTTGTACAGATTCCAGCTGTTTCTCCAGGAGTATCCAGGCATCCATTGCAAGCTCCCACCTGTACTGACATCTCCTTCCTTACCAGTTCCATCTGGGTGGATGTACCTCAGGCACCACTAGTGCTGCTGCTGCCTCACTATCCTGGTTATTTAGGGCTGAGGGAAGCTCCTGGACCTTCTTCACTGCATTTTAAGTGCTCAGAGCTTCATGTTTCATTAGTGGTGACTCTTCCCTGTCATTATCTTCTGCTCTAGTTTCTGTATCCAGATCTCTTTGATCCATTTACTCCAATCCCTGACCCCTCATCTTTTGATGCAACATAACTAATTCTTCGTGAGAGCCTCTTTCCTTCTGCCAAAGAGCTCTCCAGGAGCAGCTCTGTGTTACAGCCAAACCCATTCAAAGGCCTCTTCACACACTTATCCTGAAGCTCTTTCCATCAGTTCTCCTCATGGAAGTGCTCTTGCCCACACGTGCTTCAGGCTCTCGTGCTCTCTGTACAAAGCCTCTCAGCACCTCCAGAGTGGGCTTTATGGACCGATGTGCATTAACCTTTCCTCTCAAAAAGCTGAATATGGAGAAGCAAGATTATCCCAAAGGCCTAATAACCAGCAGAGAGCAGGAGGAATGGCTTCAGCCTTGCAGAGTGTTGAGCTGCCTTCTTGGGATGCTTGGATAAGGGAAATAAGCACAGAAGTATTTTGAAAGAGTGCTCCTTCATCTCTCTCAAAACTACCAATAATCAGGAGCTAATTTTCTCTGTCCTGTTAGAGTTTGACTTCTTAAGAAATTAATACCTGTCCTTAAGTTTAGGCTGATAAAAGCTCCAATGTTTTTTCAATATCTCAGCTTCAGGCTTGTAAAACAGCAAAATTATCATCATGTATCATTAGGTAAAGCAAAAGTTTCATTATTTAAAGCAAAAAGAATATGCATTAATATTCTCTGTGGTAAATGCAGAAGCACATCTGATAGAATCATAAAATATCCAGAGCTAGAAGGGACCCACAAGGGTCATCAAGTCCAACTCCTGGCCCTGAACAGGACAACCCAAGAATCCCACCCTGTGCCTGAAGAGCATTGTCCAAATGCTCCTTGAACTCTGGCATCTTTGGGGACTTGACCATTCCCTGGGGATCCTGCTCAGTGTCTGACACCTCACTTCACACTTCTGGATACAAATATTTTGGAAAAAAAGCCTGAACCTTTCTGTACTATCAACATAATCCAAAATATGGATCAAACTGGATCTGTGGCGAAGGAGCAGCACCACGCAAACACATGTAGTGTACTTCTCACCTGCCCCATGCATCTAAATTTAAATCATTACAAGTGCCCTGCAGGAAAGGTGTGGAGGAAATGGCAGATCCTGGGTTTAAAATATTTGCTGTTCAACCCTATGTGGCCCTTTCCTTAGAGATGCACCCATGCTTTGGGGAGGGGAAAAAAGGTATGATGGCATTTAAGTACATAGGAGCACTCTAGTCTGCCAGCCACACCAGCCCAAAGTGTAGGACAATGCCAAACCAGCCACCCCACTCCATTTCACTGGTGAGCTCCAGACTGCAAAAATTGAGGCTGTGCAAATCACCCTGCTCTGTGAGCCCTGCTGTGAGCCCTGGCAGCCTCACAGGACACTCACACAGAGTGCTGAGAGAGGGTTGTCTCCCACAGTTCCCCTGCCTGCGGCTGACACTGCATTGTCCACAATGCTGAGGAAACGGGGTGTCTCAGCCCTCCATTTCAGAAGCAAGAAGTAGAAAAAGGGACAAGACTGCAATTATTATTGGAGGTTTTGGAACCGGGAGGCATGGGGGAGGCTGGAAAATGTCATCGACTTCTTGCAGACGTGACACAGGCTAGCTTGTGGGCAAATTAACACAACCGGGAGAATTCACTCAGGCTCATCAGGGTAATGAAATGTGATATCCACTGGAGAGAGCAGGGGCAGGGACAGCTCCACTTTGCTGTAGCAGCGATGCCCTTTAGACAAAAGACTCCCTGGTGAAATGCAAAACAGCTCTGGGACAGAGCGTATTCAGTCAGGATCCAAGGATAGCAAACCCATAACCTCTTCTGCTTATTTCTGTGCTGGACCAGAATGTGCCTAAGAGTATTTGGAGAGCAGGCACTCAGAAAACACTGCCATTTTCCTTTTCTCCTCCCTAACTGTCCTGTTGTTCAGGGTCCAGACCAAAAGGTCTCAATCCAAAAATCCTTGCTGGCTGAACATGTAGAGGTCACGTTTATCAGCCACAGGTTCTTTAAGACTGACTTACAGCAACTGCTGGACCACGCAGGGAGGCAAATTCACCTGGCAAACAACTCTACCCACTTCTTTTCTCCTCCAGATCAACCCAAACCTGCCAGAACTCATTTCCTGTGAGGACAGATAAATTCCAGCTTCTTTTAAACTCTCCTGTTTGAGACCACAGGTTGTTAGGATGGTCTGTGTCATCTCAAGACCAGCAAGGAAATATTCCTTCCTAACAAGCGGGACTGCCATTCCCACCTCTTCAGAAATGCTTTTTGGTGCTGTCCCTACCTCTGCTCCCATGGCACATTCTTCTAACAGCTCCCAGCCCTCATGACTCTCTCCAGGCTTACAGATGAAGACTTGTCTTTTGAGCTATTATAATTTTTCTGCAAATCAACCTTCTTTCAGGGCCCTCTGCCTTGCCCTTACCTCCCCATCTTCTGTCATTACAACCAGATTAATTTTTCTATAAGCAGGACTCCTGGAAAACTCTTTTAGAGGAACTTCAAGGAGATCCTAGGAAAGGTTCTCCAAAACAGCTGTATTCTTGCCCTAACATGGTTTGAGCATTGTACACACATATGGAGTAGGAAAATTCCCACTACCCTGTGGATAACACCACCTGAGAACTCCTCTGCGAGTCTGCTGCAGCTCTGAGTAAAAGAGAGTCACGAGTCCCAGGGAGAGGAAAAAAACAGGGATCACAGCTTTAACTTCATTTTTCACACTTTCCTTCACAGAGGAAATGGTGTGTTAAGATGTTGGGTGAAGCATAACACATCCCACACTTCCTCTCTTAGCTCAAAACGTGTAGCCTTCTGTTACAGAATTCCAAATTGCTGTGCTTGGGCAGGTGATTCATTTGTTAAATAATTTCTTTGTTGCTGCCTGGACTTGAATTAATTTTAGTGGATCCATAACCAAAGATGCCAGCCCTTGTCCTTGAAAGCCTGAGCTGCTGTGACATTCTGTTTTCCCTGAGACTGTTGCCTTGAAACCATCTCCTGGGCCTTGGTACCAGCAACACACAGGTAGTTGTTTCTCCACACATCTTGTTTTGGGTTTTTTAAGGGCTTTAAATAAGCTGTTGCAAAACCGTTGACTTTGCGAACAAAGTTTCCACACGGAGCAATTTATCTGCTGCGTGGCATTTTAATTTGAATGTGTGTTTTAGAAAGGGTTCTGCGGGCAGCAGCAGCCAGGCTTTGGGAAGTTACATAAATAAGTACATTCACGTCTGTATGTGCTAACAAGGAATGAATGCCTCTTTCCCTTCCAGTTAGTATTTGTGTGTGTCACGGGTGCTGCTCCCTCTCCCCACCTTTCCCACTGTCTTCAGGATACGACCACAGAAATAGTCATATTGAATTACACTAATAAACCATCCTGTTTGGTGCCCTCTTTCCAGTCATACCCCACACCAGCTGCTATGGATTTAACACTCCTGCTAATTGACAGCGATGGAACAGCACCACCACGAGGGGCATATTTCCTTTGCATTAGGGGCCCCCCTCCTTTCCTTCCGCATTTTGTCATGTGGATTTTCCTCCTGCCTCACATACCTGTGAATGTTGTGTGTTGAGAACATCTACTGTGGGATTTTTGGGAAAGACACGGCAGTATCAGCCATGAAGATGTTCCAAGGGCTGGAGCACCTCTGCCACGAAGACAGGCTGGGAGACCTGGGGTTAGTCAGCCTGGAGAAGAGTCCAGAGAGACCCGAGAGCCCCTTCCAGTGCCTAAATGGGGATGTATAAAAAGGAGGGAGAGTGACTTTTTACATGAGCTGCTAGTGCCAGGACAAGGGACAATGATTTTATACCGACAGAGGGAGGTTTAGACAGGATATTAGAAAGAAAGAGTTCCCTATGAGGGTGGGCAGGCCCTGGCACAAGTTACCCAGAGAAGCTGTGGCTGCCCCATACCTGGAAGTGTGTTCCAGGCTGGGTTGGGTGGGGCCTGGAGCAACCTGGGATAGTGGAAGGTGTCCATCCCCATGGCAGGAGAGTAGAACAAGATGGTCTGTAATGTCCCTTTCAACCCAAACTGTTCTGTGATTCTGGCAAACAGTTTTGCAGTTTGGCACATTTACTGAGTGAACAACTATCGATTCCTGTATTGCCCCTCAGTTGCAGGTGGCCAGCTCTTAAACATCCCAAAAAGGGCTACCTACACAAGGGCACAGGGTGACTTCCCAGTGTCATTCAGTGACTTGAACATCTCAGTTATGTTCTGTCTCTTCTGCAAATGGGAACAGTCCTTCCAACTAAAGCAATCTCAGGAAGGACAATTTAAAAAATGTGACACTTGCTGTGGCAGGGAAGCCTTCCCTTGCCTCTAATCACTGTCAGAGCCTCTCTTCCCAAACCTTCTGTTTGTGCTGGATCGCCCTTCCTACCCGCTGGAGGGCTCCAGGCAACACACCAGCTCCCACAGATACATGCAAGACCTCCCTCCCACCCCAATGCAAGGAAAGAAGGAGACAGGCCAGACTCAGCCCAGCTGGAAATCTTCCTTCTCTGCACCAGGCATGCACATAGCCCCATGACTCAGATGAACAAAACCCATGGATAACTGGATGTTGCAGGGATCCCATGGCAATGAGGGGATGGGGATGGGGTTGGGCTGCCTTGCAGAGTTCAGCTTTCTCCCTTGGCCAGGAAATTTGAGGCATAATTAAAATGAAATATTGGTGTCTGTGTTGCATGTTGAAATATTGATGGAGGGAGGCATAAAGCATTTTATGAATGCAGGCTTCCATTTTGTGATTTACTGCCCCCAAACATTGCTTTCACGGAACCTACTCGGGAAAAAACGGGGAGAGATGAAAGAGCAATAGGGGTTTTATTGCTGCAGAAAATGGGAAGGGAATTGGACAAAGTTAAATACAATGTATTGAGATAGTCTTTGGCTCTGAACTTCAGATACAGCAGGAGCTC
Organism: Pachycephala philippinensis; assembly: GCA_013397055.1. Taxonomy (NCBI): domain Eukaryota; kingdom Metazoa; phylum Chordata; class Aves; order Passeriformes; genus Pachycephala; species Pachycephala philippinensis. Next base: position 47,750 of record VWZT01006078.1, on the reverse strand, counting down.
ACACACACCTGGAAAAGGTCCTCTGAAGTCTATGGACATTTTTTTCCTCTTTCCTTGTGCCAAGGCAGTGCTGGGAAGGGGCTACACTGGAGTTAAAAAGAGGTTAAGCCCCTGTTTACAATGAGACTTGGAGTGAAGTACTCAAAGCTGTGTGGGAAGGCACAGGAAGGACTCTCCATCACCTTTACCTGCCACTCTGTCTTTATTACTCAGCCCAGCCAAGTACAGTTCAGCCAAAGGGAACTCTGGCTCCATCCTTATTTTAAAAAAGGGAATGAGGAAATATTCAGAGAGTATTTAATTAATTACTTAATTACAGCACAGGCTAAGGCAGAGGCCTTTGCTGTAGCAATAGCAGCAGCTAACTCTGCCTGAAGTTTATTTGCCACAGAAATGAGTGGCAAATTTGCCTCCGGGATGTGAGAAATCCCAAATCTGAGTCAAAGATGACACATGCACAGAAGCACTTGAGCCTGTAGGGTGGCACTCAAGCTACCCAATCCCAGGCTCCTTGCTCCCAGTCCCAGCCACGGCCAGGTCCAGCTGAGGTCATGGACAGACCCTGGTGGAGCAGTTCAACACACCCAGGGTGTGAGATAAGGTGCCCAAATGCTTCACTCCAAGGGTCTCTGCTGGTTTGGGCTCAGCTCAGCTCCCACAGCTGGAATATTCTCTTGCTACTTGATGCAGGCATAACCTTGTCTCATTTATTTTCATTCCCATTTCTTCCAAAAATGAAGTTCATTAGACTTCAGCTTTACATTTTCTACCTATGTTTCTTTCAAGCTCCATTTCCTCTGCTAAGCTTAAGAATTTGGCTTCCTGAGCCAATTTAAAACCATTGCATTTTGACCATTCCTTTGAATTCAAGTGTTTACAGGTACAGCTTTGAACCCCTGGCACAAAGCAGCTGTTGTCCCACAACCTGAGGCAGAAGAGGAGAAAAACAGAAGCAAAACCAACCAGGTTGAATATTCAATGCTAGCTGGGTGGAAGAGCCTTTATTAACTACTCATCTGGTGAAAATACTTTTCATTTTAAGATTTGAGCCTGTTTTAACATAGAGATGGGATTCATCCAACAGGGCAGCTTCCTTGCAAGATGAATTTTTATATTCCACGCTCCCTTTACAAGTAATTCACTCAGAGCCATGCAACAAAACACTTTATGAAGCCCCTCAATTTACTGGTTCCTCAGCAGAAAATACCAGCGAGAGGTTTGTGGAAAATTAAATATATGCACATATTGAGAAAAACAGTAAATGATAGATACCACTTAATGAAGTTTTATGTGACCAATTGCTGTTGGTGGATATGTGATTTAAAGGTTGCATTAAATATCTGAACTTTTAACTAATCACTGTATAAATAACTTACAGTGGTGGCTCCAGGCAAACGACTGATTTTCATCTTCTCAGCAGACCTGTATGAACAGAGGAGGATTCAAATTAAGATCTACAGAAGGACGGAAAAAAGACAACTTCCAGGAGCACTGTTGGAAAACCAGAGAGCAAGCCTGAATACAACAGCCTGCAAGGAGCAAAAATATCTGTTGTTCATCTCCAACACCCACAGTGCCACAGGAAGCAAGGTCCAAAAGGTCTGAGAGACACAGGGAAATTATCCACTGCACAATCCTTCTCTGGGTCATCCACGGGATTGTTAACGGCAGACAAATCTACCACCCCCGGGACATTCATGGGGGATTGGAGGATCACATTGTATAACCCAAGAGCAGGGGACAAACTTCAATAGCTCAGGAGGCCTCACTGAGTCCTTTTAGTTCTTCAATTTAAATAATTTTAATCTGACAAAAGCAGGAATTGCTTCAGGGCAGATTCACCTGGCAGGAAGGAAATTACACAACTTCCCAACACGACTAAGTATTTGCCATGTTGCAGGAATGTTCAGGAAATAACTTCACGGATGAGCAAGGACAGTGATACCCTCTCATTTTGGGAAGCAAGGGTAAGCACGCAGCCATGGCTTCCCAGGAAAACACCAGATGTTTGGCTGGGTCAGGAAACATTTCCAAAAAGTCTAACTCATCCTTCCCAGTTTTGAGGCTGTGCATACAGGTTTGGACAATTTAGGGTTACCCCTATGCAGATGTGGCTCCACCACTGGCCAAGTTAATTGTTAGGAAGAGGAAGGTAATTTGGACGTCAATAAATACTGCTCTTCACTTTCTCCCCTTCGTGACCCAAGACATTCTCGGATTCTTTACAAAACAAGGATAATCATATGTTATTTACCACCTTTAAAGAGCATCCTGTCTCCTTTTTCCCCAAGGATAGTCATTTGGGATAAGGAGAGGAGCTGAAGCTACTGCCCATCTTCTCCTTTAACCAACACACAAGGGGTGGGAAGGGGAAGAAAGAAAAATATCATCAAGGTCAGTTTTCACTAGGATGAGGAAGGAAAGCGCCCTTTTACTGTCCCTTTTGGCTCCTGCTCCTGATGTTGAAATCCAAGAGCTAATGAAGATAGATGGGTTCATCCATACTGTTGGGGTCTGGATACTAATGAATATTATTTAATGGTCAAGAGCTGTCACGGGGCACATTGATTAATTAGCAGAGTTAGGAGGAGAGTGACTCCACCAGCACATCAGCTACTAATAATAGAATCCAAATCAGTCAGGAAGTGTAGCCAAAAGGATGAGGCAACTGCAGGCTCTCAGCTCACCTTCACCAAAAGAAACAAAGGCAAAAAACTCTTCCAGATGGATTTTTTGCATCTCCCACCTCCTGCTAGGAAGAGATATGTTGTTACAGGGCCAAGTGTCCTCAGGGGGGACCAGTGGGGGCAGAGGTGGACGATCCATGATCGTGGCCGTAGATCGGTGCTGGGAGAGGTCAGCAAACAGATGCTCCTTTTCCCAAAGGATCTACTGTTTCCTTTCTGCAAGGGGATCCACCCCTGCTTTCAGACCTGACAAGAGACCTCAGCACAGCCCCCCTTTACAACAACTTTCTACCTTTTGAGGATACAAACTTTTACTCTGACTTGAGTCTTCAACACTTTGAGGTCTCAATTTCTCCCTGCTTCAGTTCCCTACCTCTACAAATAAAATCTCCCCGTGTCCATTTCAAGCATAATCTACTCAAAACATGAAATCTTTCTCACTGTGTATCTACACAGCCTAGGAAAAAAAAAAAAAAACAAACCAAAAACAAACCAACAACAACAACCCAACAAGCAGGTTGTTATAGAAGTTTTCTACACTACTGGAAAACAAACCAAAAAACAAATTAACAAAAGTGACCCCTGGGAGAGAGCTGCACTTAAGATAAGCTTCCCAGGTGTCTGGAGGAGTGCAAGGAATGATGATGAAATAGCTATATCATATATACACACATTTGTTAGAGCACACACTGACACAACTGGGAGACACTGACAGCTCTGCAGAATAAGACTAATTTCTAAGCACTGAAAATCATCTTGGTGGAAGGTTTAGGAGTAAAAATTATCCAGCCAATCTGACAGAGTGGTCATAATTTTGACATCTAACATCTCAGTCATGCTTGAGCCACAAATTATCTTTCTGCCTCAGCAGAAAGCAGAGGTCTTCATGCTTTTTGTTGACATGGCAGACTTGATCACTGGCTACAGAGGTTAGGAAAATAAGACAGGTGGGCCTTGCACCATGCTTACTGCCAGTGAAGACAGAGGCACAGGGCAAAGATGGGAAAGATCCTGTCCTGTTCCCCACAAGCTCTAAAATACCCTTTCTGGAGCTCTGTAAGGAAAAAACGCAATTCTGTACACTAAAGCGCAGCTAAATCTCCCAGCAGTGTAAATGGAAGCAAGTGAAATAAAAGCCAATCTAGTATCCCTTAAACCAAAGCTGGAGTATATCTCAGGTTGTCCCTCAAATTTCATCAGAAGATGGTACCACAAAGACAGGAAAAAATCTTCTCCCCAACTCTTCCCTCCTGGTTGGTGACTTCTGGCAATGAACACCCAAAATGCTCCCCAGAACCACAGCACCTAGAGTCAGATTTTTGTGGTTTGTAGCAGGTATTTTACAGCATTAATTAATGAAAGCTTGCACCACTAATGAAAATGGGAACCTGATGCTGCAGTCCACACCTAAGACACAACAATTCAGATCCCAAATTTTGCTGTGCAGATGAAGTGGGTAAGACACACCTGGTGTGCTCTCACTCCTTCCCCCTCACAACAGCCATGTCTGTGCACTGGAGAACTGCAGTGGCACCAGGAGGGTGCCCAAAACTGCAATTGCTTTTAAATATCACCGTTCTCCCTCCTGCCCTATGCTGAATTTGCCCACAAAAGCAAGACTGAATTTCCAAGGAGCTATCGGGGTGAGGCACTCTCAAACCCTTCAGCTGATTTAAGGCACCTGTCAGTCATATAAACCCTCAGTTACCTGCTTAAGAAGGCAGAGCAGCTTCAGTCACCAGGCTTGAGTGAATCAGCCTCACCTGCTCCATTGTGCATCAGAAGAAACAGCTGAGTTATCACAGAGCTCCTTGTGGCCTCAGGCTCAGGTCTGCAGCACCACCACAGAACCTGTATTTATTTCCATGCTGGGCATTTGTTGTAAACTGCTGATTAATACATGGAGAAAAATCCTCCCTTTGCTGACTGATGCTGCTGCTACCACCCAGAGGTTGCTTTTTGATCCTGCTGGCTTTAGTCCTTGCTGTCATGGTGGGCAATATCACAATCTCCCACTTGCCCTGGAGCTGTTCATCCTTTTTGTTATTACAACAGGAATAGGAGTTTGGGGAGAAAAGTTCCTGTTTTGTTCTCCCTCTTCTTCTGCCTTTGGCCACCGAGTCTGTTCCTTCTTTACTTTGCAGGCACTTTGTCCAAAGCCACTAATGAGTTCTCCTGAGCCTGATGATACATCAGAGGTGGATTCCCCAACACACCCTCACACTGGAAACCCTCCCATCCCATGAACAAACATTGTCTGCCCCTGTGGGACCCACTCCTGCTCCTCTCCTTCCCCTTGTGTGACCACCATGAGGACCAGCCTCTCCAAGGACAAGGACCTTCTGAGGGGCTCATGGCTGAGAGGAATCCTACAAGACACAGAACCCCAGAATAGTTTGGGTTGAAAAGGACTTTAAAGATCATCCAGTTATACCCCATGCCATGGGCAGGGACACCTTTCACTAGACCACGTTGTTCCAAGCCTCATCCAGCCTGGCATTAGACATCTCTAGGGATGGGACAGCCACAGCTTCTCTGGACAACCTGTGCCAGGGCCTCACCACCCTCACAGGGAACAATTTCTTCCCAATATCTCATCTAAATCTTCCTAACATCTAATCTAAATCTATTCCCTTCCAGAAAATGGTCGGGTCTCTTTCCCAGCACAATGCTTCTTCCCAGCACTACAACACTGTCACCAACATCTTCGCTCCCCATGGTGCCTCGAGCAGGCAGCAGCAGCAGTTCCCAGTGAAAGCTCTCTTGCCACAGGACATTAGCTCTGAGATGATAACACAAGACAGCTGGTGCCACCAAGCAATGTCCCCCAGGAGCTCAGGGCACCAGCTATTTTCTACTCTGGGTCAGAAACAACCACCTCCCTTTCTCCTTCCTCCCCTCCAGCTCCAATACTTCTGCTTTGCAAGGTCATAAACACTGAGGAATAATTTCCAAGATGAGTCCGAGGCACTACTCAGACAACCTTCAACAGCACTTCAGAGGGATGTCAGCAGAAGTCCAAGAGCTGAAACAAACCACCACAAGTGACAGGTCCCTCCTTTTGAGCTCAAAACCCTTCCAAGCAATACAAAGCTGTCACAGAGGGAAGCAGAGCTGGCTGGAATCACACACAGCTCCATTTAGCTGTAGCACATCCACGAACTTCCCAGCCCAGGCTGTGAATCAATGGCACTTTGTGTTATTTCATCTCTCCCCTCCTCACCATGCCTGCCTCAGGAATTCTTTATCCCCAGACTTTGAAGCGAGATACTACATTATCTAATTTGCTACCCCCAGCAGGTGAGGCACAGTGGCATTTTGGGTTCTTAAGATTGCTGCGTACACAATTTTCCCATTAATTTTGGTCCTGCTTCGAACAAACAGTGCAGACAGCATGGTCCAGTGGTCCTTCTCACTAACAGCAAGAACAAGCACAGCAGACAAATTCAGTTTCCGAGAAGTAGCACAAAGCTCATTAGGCTGGGGAGGAAGAGAGGTGGTAATGTAAATAAGAGAGTAACCTCATCAAAAGAGTATGTTTAATGCTAACAAGAAAAAAAAAATCAGTGCTGCACCTGACATGAATATCATGAGTTTCAAGTAGCAGGTTCTGCACTAGGAAAAATGCAAAATTTGACAATGTATCTCCAGCAGCTCCCCGTACACCATGCTCCATGCCTTGATACTACCCCATGCTTCCAGCAGTGTGCTTCCACACTTCCCCAGCTCACCTTCCGCCCTCCTGGGAGGGCTGCAGATGAAGCTGAGCACCTGAGTACACTCCCACAGACAATCCGTGAGAGACAGGCACACCCCTCAACCAGCGAGGGACCATTTATCATCAAAAAACCAAAATTACTCCGTCTGCTTTCTCAGCCCTGATCAGAGATGCTAACAAGACAACAACAACAACAAAAAACCCAAACAAACAAAAACAAAAATAAACACACACACACACAAAAAAAAGAACCAACCAACCAAAAAAAAACAAAAACAAAAACAAACCAAAACAAAAAACCACTATGAAACAGCAGCCAAAGGCAGATTTAGGAAATAAAATTCACAACTCTGCCATAGAGCAAAGTTGCTGGAGTTGGCCCCTGTCCCCTCTAGCACCTCAGCATGTGCCATGGCCCATGAGTTGCTTCTCTGTCTCCAAGGAAATCACTGCCTTAGCATATCTTTCCTCCTCTCACCATGTCCTGTACCTTATAGTGCTCCTTCCTTCTAAAGCATCCCCAGGTGTTAAAACACCTCACTTATCTCTGAGCAACTGTTCTCACCTGGCTTTGGAGCCTGATGTTTTTGGTTCTGATCAGAGGGTTTTTTTACCCAAAAGCCTCCCCTACCTTCTCTAATCCTGCCCAATAAAACGTTTGTACAGACAGACCTCACCTTTACATCCACACCCAGGGTCCCTCTCTTGTCCACTGCTTTTTTTCCTGCAATTGCAAAGTTGGGAATAAAACCCTAGTACTTCCAGGACTTGAAAACAGCAATGGCAGCCAAATTATATGGGGACAAGCTCTTAGCAGAGCCTGTTGCAATAGGGACCTACAAGCTGGACAGGGTGTCTTCCTCAGAAACTGGAGTGAGAGGACAAAGGTGAATGGTTTAAAACTACAAGATGAGCAATTCAGAGGGGATATTGGGAAGAAGTTCTTCTGTGTGAGGGTGGAGAGGGACTAAAACAGGTTGCTGAGAGAAGCTGTGGCTGCCCCATCCCTGGCAGTGTCCAAGGCCAGAATGGATGGGGCTTGGAGCAACCTGGGATAGTGGAAGGTGTCCCTGCCCATGGCAGGGGGTGTAACTGGATGATCTTTAACCCAAACCATTCCATGATCTCCAGCAATCTGGCTGGACAGACACCCTCAATGCAAGCATGTCCCAGCAATGGCACGGATGCTTTGGAACACACCAAAGGATCTGGAGATGGTTCTCATGGGAAACAGCTTGATGCCAAAGGTCCAGCTGAAGAGCTGCTTCGCAGAGCGCAGCCACGCTTTTGCAGGGCTGGCAGTGCCAGGAACCACTACTGGTTTTCGGGATCAGAGCCCTCATCCTGTACCCTCCTGCAAGGGACTGCCGTTTCAGGAACATCTCCAGTTTTCCAGCATTTTCCTGACCCCTAGTGACAAGATGTGGCTGTACAGCAGCCGCTTAACATGCAGTGCTGAACCCTCGTTGAATAAACAAGGAACAAAACTCTTTAACATGGGAAAACGGGTTTCAGATCTGTCAAGATACTCACCCTCTGCAACCCCTGCAAATTTGCCAGAAAAATCCAACCTGTTTAAAAAAGAGATGCAAATTTCGACGGATAGTCAGGAAAGAAGCTGAAGGAATACAAGAAGCTTCCCTTGCACCAGGCTCCAGCTATGCCCAGGGAAGCCAAATTACAGGACTAATCCATCAGCAAACCAGACAAAACAAGGGGTGGGGAGGAGGCGGTTTTGATGGATTGCCTTCCCCCGGGGCAAATGCATCCTGTTGCAGGGACCTGGATGACCTTGGCAAGGCCACAAACTCCATGATCTCACCACTGTCCGCTACGGACCATGGAGCAAACTCCTGGGAAGCTGGAGGACAAGACGTGTGACACAGGGGTACATTAGCTGCCAGGACCCAGGGCCCTTATTTTTGGTTTCAAGGGCAAACACAGAGTCCAAACAGGATTATTCTGTCTCAACTCTGAGTTTCCAAATCTAAACCATGCCAGGTTTCTCCATGCATTAGCTTGGAACGGGCGGTGTCTTCCAGCACCAGTCTGACACAGAAGGTATCCACGGCAAAGTGCTTTTGGATACTTTGGACTCAGGTTTGCATCATCATCCTCTGGGATACCTCCCTTCAATGAAACACTGCTCACTCCTATATGCTCTGATATTCCTTGGAAACCTCCCACTTCGGGATTCACGTTTTCGACATATTAAAAGTGGTTATGCCATTTTATTGCTATTTTCTCCACCTTATTTTCCATGCAGGGTACCTGTTCTCTGACTGACACAAAGAACCTTAACCTAACACTCACTGTGAGCAGAACAAAGTCCCAATTTCTGCCAGCCTCCAATTTATTTTGTTCATTGCTCTGAGGGCCTCACTGATTTTGCTAAAACACTGCTACAAGAGGAAATCTCACACATAATTAATTAATGCTTCATTTCTGTTTATTGGACCCTTTTGTCAACTTAAACTTGTCAAACCTGCCATAAATCCCCTCCAGTGCTAAACAAACTCTTTAATTAAATCTATTGTGCCATGAAAGCAATGCTTCCGATTGCAGATGATGAAGGAGTTTGGCCCACCCTGGCTTAAAACACCCTTTGGGTCACAGCTTCCCTGGGCAACCTGTGCCAGGGCCTCCCCACCCTCACAGGGAAGAATTTCTTCCCAATATCCCATCTATCCCTGCCCTCTGGCAGTGGGAAGCCTTTCCCCCTTGTCCTGTCCCCCCCAGGCCCTTGTCCAAAGTCCCTCTCCAGCTCATTGGAGCCCCTTTGGGCACTGATTTGCTATTCTTGTTTGCTCCTCTCCCAGCAAGACAGACTGGGAGAGCTGGGGGTGTTCAGCCTGCCAACCCAAACCACCCTTGTTGCTCTGTTCAGCCATCAAAACGTTTCAGGGAAAGCGAAATGAGGAGGGAGGGGAAAATTCAAAAAGCAAATTTTGAGATGGGAGACAGAACACTGCTCTCAAGCAAAGCAGCTTTCAGGGTGAGATATATTTCGTTAAAAAGTTACTGACAAAATAAGAATATCAGTAGGTGAGTGATATGAGACCTCCCTCCAAATATACAGTATTTTGTACACATGTGGGTTTAGCTGCCACAAAAAGCAGCACACCCCTAAAACAGACAAAAAGGAGAGGGGAAAAGAGCAAAAAATCTGTTCCCAGTAAACAGGTTCACCCCTTGCACAGAGTGCAAACTGCTCTGAGCAAACACCTTGCCCAACACCCCTGAATTAATCATTAAAAACAAACCTAAAGGGTCCCATCTCAGAAAGGGAAATGAAAGTTCTGCAGAGGGGGAACTTAGAGGTTCGGAAGTTTGAGTCAGCCAAACGATTCCCCTGGACACAATTCCACAATGTAGAGTGAGGAAAATCACAGCTGCCCTGTTGTTGTTTTTCAGGACCAGCCCATCCCTTTGCAGGAGACCCCTCCCATGGAAGGTTGGCAGTTAAGGCTGGATTTATCACCCAGGAGAGAAAATGCCATTACAAAGGAGCTGAGCAATCAGAAGACATGTAAGGAATCCTACTTCTCTTCATGTTCTCCACCTCTAGGGAGCTGAGTTGATCTGCATTGGCAGCACACGTGTTGCCAAGGGAAATAGGATCAGCTCCCAGGCAGGCTAGAGTAAAATCCAGTGGAGCAAAAGCCAGGTAACATGAGCAATTTGCTTCCTGCCAATCTCCAGATCAATAGGGAGGCGAACAGAGGCACTATTACCCAGCCCAGCTGCCCTCAGTTCACCTGTTCAAACTATTATTTACAGGGACCCCTCTGCTGGGCTGTGACGAAACTTCCAATCTTTCAATTCCAACTTAGGCCAAGAAAATACTCCACTGGCCTTTCCCAACCTTACAAGCAACCCCACCTCCTGATTTCATTGCTGGAAACCTCAGAGCACACCTCCTCCTGCCATCCACAGCAAAGCTTCCAGCCTCGCATCTGCACATAATTATTTTCTTCTGAGGTGTTTCATTGCTCTCCAAGTCTTTTCTCCCCAAACAGACATTCAGGATCTCCCAGGACACAAAAGATGCTCATTTTTCCTTTTCATTACCCTGGCAAACAAACCTACAGAGGGCGGGTAAAAAAGAAAAAATAAAAGAAAAGAAAAAAAAAAAAAGGAAGGATTTGCTTCCCTCTATCTTGCCTGCTGGAAAAACAAATCCTCTCTGTGGTACCCACAATCCTTTACAACAGAAAACAAAATGTGCACAATAGTATATACAAGGGATGTTATGTCACACTGTATTAAAAAAAAAAAATTGGAATTAGTTGCTTCAAAAATGAAGAAAGCCATGAGGAATAGCAGGGGGCTGAATTTCTGCCTGCCACATACACCAGCACAGTAAAAAATTGTCGTCAGCACTGGAAAATTCTCCATCGTGTGAGTGGGTTTAGCAGACGACGAGCTGCAGGATACGCGTACAAATCCACCTGGCCTGGAGAGGGAAAATGCCAGGGAGCAGCACTCAGCATCCACGAACACACCGTTCCCTCGGCAAGGGGAGAAAACACTTGTAAAATGCTCGGAAGTGTTGTGGGCCACTTCGCCTTCTTCCGCCCCATTTCCGTGGCTCTTAGTCCACGCGCTGCGGCGATATAATCCCGGAGGTTTTATCAGGTGTACTGAGCTCATGCATACGCTCAGCCAGGAGCACTGTCACACTCCTCACACATGCTGTCAGGAGCATCCAGCGGTACCGGCTTCTACTGCCCGCTCCACCCCGCTCCACCTTTTCCTTGTGCCCCAGGTTAAGGAAGTGACCCACAGGAGAGGGGTCGGCGGTTCAGGGGGAAAACGCATCGTGGCTTCGTCGTGCAGGGCTTCCAAGAGACCCTGTCTGGGCATCCCCCGAGCCCCACGGCCCCGTGCGGCCCCACAGGCAGGTGGCCAGTGTTGGGAAGGCTCGGCTGGCCGTGGGTGGACCCAGTAGCCTCGCCACGCCTCCCGCCATCCCGGACAAGCCTCGGCTCCAGCGGGATCCGGCACGGCGAGCATCACCCGACCCGCACCGGAGACGGAGGCCACGGAGACCCGCGGGCCATGGTAAGTCGCTGCTGGGAAAGCCGACTGTTTCTTCTGCCTTTTCGAAGGCAGAAATGTTTCAGCGGCAGACCCACGCTCTGAGGAGAGGCAGAAGGGAAGGGAGAAAGGAGCAGAGCGCTGCGCTGTGGTTAATCAGTAACGCGGGGAGCTCCGCCGGCTGCTGCTGAATTTCCAAAGGCAGCGCCCTCCAGGCTCATTCCTCTGTGAGGGATAGGGAGAGGGTCCGCCAGCAACGACCCCCCCCTCACATTCTGTAGGGCAAGGACGACCCCCACGTATGCTCCATCTGCACAGCCCTGCAACACACCCGGGCCGGCTGGAAATCGGCTTTTCTACGGCAGCATAAGACCGTGGGCCTTGTGGAATACACCATTCCAGCCCCTGCCTGCTTACCCAGGGCTGTCCCTTGTACCTTCTCCTAGGTGGAAAATCATACCTCTCATTAGAAAAAAATTCTTCCCTGTGGCGGTGGTGAGGCCCTGGCACAGGTTGCCCAGAGAAGCTGTGGCTGCCCCTAGGTCCCTGGAAGTGTCCAAAGCCAGATGGGACAGGACTTGGAGCAACCTGGTCTAGTGGAAGGTGTCCCTGCCCATGGCAGGGGGGTAAAACTGGATGGCGTCTAAGGTCCCTTCCAACCCAAACCATTCTGGGATTCTATAAAAGGGAAGATTCTAGCTAGAGCAAAGAGGGTTCAAACTCTCCCAATTTCCCATGCTGGTTCCTTTGCCTCAGTTGCACAATGCATCTGCTTGGTTTCCTGCTGGCAAAAAAACCAAAAATAAAAATCCCAACTCCCTGGCAGCTGAGAGCCAGCAGAAGAAAACAAAATAATTTCATTTCTCTAATGAGAAGAGTGTGTTTTAAAGGAGTGAGAGCACATGAAAGCATTCACTTGCCATCCTGACAAAACCAGCAGGCTGGCCAATGTCCTGGGGTGGAGAAGGAGGGATAGGAGTGAGGTGGACGGCAGGGGGATGCTCCAGGCAGAGAGTTTGCCATCACAAGACACAACCAGAGGAGTTGACTCTGTGTGGTCTGTGGGCCAAACTTCAGCCTGGCCCATGTCTCCCATTGGTGCTGGGCTGCCTGAGAGGAGCTGGGCTGGAAAAAGCCCTGGTGGCCATCCTCCCACATAGTCACAAGGGAGAAAAGGGTCCGAGAACAATTACACCACGTCCCTTTTTGCTCTGCCCAGGGAAGGCTGGTTTGGAACCCAGCCCCCTGCATCCATACTTCTCTGCTCCAAGCAACAACTCCAGCTTTTACCTTTCCTCTCTTTAACACCAATAAGGAGCAGGTTTCAGCCCCTGGTCCCAAATCTTGGTGCAGCCCCTGACCTATTCCCCTCAAAGCCCCCCACGGGTGCCTCCCTGCCAGCACCCCGTGCAGAGCCATCCTCTGTCCCCACGTTATTCAGTTGCTAAGCTACCTGTGCCCGGCTTATCACACCGTCAGCAGGGAAGGGCAACGGCTGAGGGTTTATTGAGCTAAGTCATGTTTACTCACTACCTTCCCTCCCAGACCAGGGCTCAGGAGAGGACAGGGTTGACATTTTGTGGGTAGGGATGGGGGTGACAGAGCCGGGGCTGGCAGGGGGTCATCCAAAATGCAATGAGGCCAAAATGTGCAGAGGCAAGGAAGGCCTTCCCCAAAACTCCTGCAGCTGCAATGCCAAGGGAACAGTAAGCATCTCACCCCCAGCCAGCCCATGATAAGGTTCAGTGACACCCTGGCACTCTCCGTTCCATGCGGTCTAAGGGTCATGGATACACAGACAGGTAGGCACCTACACAGCCATGGGAATGGGGTATCATCTTTCCAATCTTCCCAAAACCATGAAAGAACCACCCACAAAAACATCAGCTTCACAGCTGGTTCTTTGGTTTTGTACAGCCTGTGAGCAGGGAAACCATAGGAGAGGATGATATGCCTCAGTTGCTCAAGGTGCCATTTCTGAGCACTGATGCCCAAGCAAAGTGTCTCAAGGGGCTGCTGACCAAATACCCACCAAAAACTGGGCCAGATTTGTCAAGATTCATATCCAACTTGCCACACATGGCTCTACAGCACATAAAGGAAAAGATATTGCAAAGAGATATTATTCTTCATCATCACCAACTGGAAAGATCAACTCACCCAAACCTGCCAGAGCTCAAGGAACATTTGGACAAAGCTCTCAGGCACATGGTGGGATTCTTGGGGCTGTCCTGTGCAGGGCCAGGAGTTGGAGTTTGATGATCTTGTAGGTCCCTTCCAACTCAGAACAATCTGTGATTCTGTGAAAGAATTTTAATTGCCAGAACATAACATTTCAGAGAGCAGTGCCCCTCTGCACTCGCTCCTACCCTCCCCGCAGAGCCAGAGCAGAGCTGGCTCATGCAGCCGCCATGCCCAAGAGCTTCATTTTAGTTTCATCTCTGCCTGTAATCACTCCTCAAAGCCAAGAACTGCTGCTTCCCCACTACCACCCCTTAAAAACTAAGTACCAGCAGCTCTGCCCAAGGCAGAGCTCAACCACAATCCCTCCCTCTGCCCTTTGTTCCTCACAGACAGAAACAGCCTCTTAAAATCAATTGTAATATAAAGGAGATGGAAAAAGGAACTGAACTGCAGCTTAGTGTGACTCATCTCTGATCTACACCACTTCTTTCTCCTCAAAAGCAGGCTCACAATAAATAAATAAACAAACAAACAAATAAATAAAAAGCCCTCCTGTTTTGGGAACCCTAAAGTAACTCTCAGATCTAGGAATGATCACAAGAGCTTCAGCTTTTTAAGCTTTTTTTTTCCCCCCAGAAGATTATATGTAAAATATTTTGGAGTTCAACTTCACACAGGTATCATTTCTGAGTACCTCAGGCACTGTGTGAGGTGTTGCAGGTGAGAGGACAGAAGGGACCAGCTGGACTTCCTTGGTACATGCAGGATGTATTCCAGGCAGGGAGCAGAGGACATTGATATTCCAACCCTCCCACTCACTCTGCAGCTGCCTCCATGTTCCCATAACTCTACGACCGATGGGATGCCTCATTGCTCTGAACATCTGCTTCATCCCACCTCTGCCACACTGATCTTCTCTTCCCTTTCCTTCCCATGGTGCCAGGCAGGAAAAGCCCACAGGCTGAGCACGGAGGAGAGGGAGCAGCTGCTGCCAAACCTGCGAGCTGTGGGGTGGAACGAGGTGGAAGGCAGAGACGCCATCTTCAAAGAGTTCCACTTCAAGGACTTCAACCGGGTATGAGCACCAGGAGCATGGAGTTTTACAGACTAGGACACCCGGTTTGCGGAGCAAGGAGTCCCCTCTGCAAAGCTCAGCCAAAGAAACCCCATTGTGTCTCTCCTGGAATGGAATGGCTGAGCAAAATAACCTACTCAAGATACCGAAAGTGCTCAACCCAGCATAGAGTTTGTCTGGGAAACACTCCTCAGGAAGAGAAAAACCCATAGAAAACTCATAGAAAACTCCCAGAATATCCCAGGCCTTGCATTTGGTTGAGTTATCTAGGCACAGGCAGCGTAAAACAAATAGTAATGGGGTGAAAACCGATATATTCCAGGTTCAGAGTTAACTTTTCTTCTTACTCTACAGGCCTTTGGCTTCATGACCAGAGTGGCTCTACAGGCAGAAAAACTGGATCACCATCCTGAATGGTTCAATGTGTACAATAAGGTAAGAAACAGGGATGGTGGGGACAAAGCGGAGCACTTCAGGGAGCAGATCCCTTTTTTGAGGGACAAAACAGGAGCAGTGAGTCCTGTTCACATCAGCAGGACCTCTTCCCTCAGATGCTATTCCCATATCACAACCAGCCTGTGGCTATCACAGATCCTCGCCTCCTCCTTTTTCCCTGTCTAGCTGAGCAGTAGCTGCGATAGGCTGTCACCAGGGTTGCTTTTTAAAATCAGTATCAAGTAGCAGCCACAGGAAAATCTTCTGGGGAAAGAGTGAGTTGAAAATGGGCACACGTGGCTGTTGTGACCAAGGCAAGGGTGGCAGTGACAGCTTGTGGCCAGGATGATCTGTAGGAAGGAGAAAAACCAGGCAAGGTGCCAGAGTGCCTCTCCCACCCCAGGGAATTTTGCTAACAAGTTTGGAGCTACTGCCTCATCAGATGCAGCACTGGGGGAAACCAGCCCTGCTGTTTCTGTCAGCAACACTCAGCCTGTCTGTCTGTCTGCCTTAGGTTCACATCACCCTGAGCACCCACGACTGCGGGGGTTTATCGGAGCGAGACATCAACCTGGCCAGCTTCATCGAGCAGGTGGCAGCTTCTCTCTCCTGACCAGGGGGATACACACAGCCAAAAATCCACTGTGCCACTGTGTCCTGCCTAGATGGCTGCACGCAGAGCCTTCCTCCACTTCCAAGCTAGATCCTGGATCCAGACTGCCCAACACCTCGCCAACCACCCCAGCGCAGCTCAGATGGATGGAGGCACTTCTCAGGGTGCATGTATCCATCTCTGATCTTGCAAATTCCATCCTTAAACCCTTCGTTAGCCATGAGATCCCACCCCCGCAACTGCTGAGCCTTTTACCGGGAGTCAGTCATATCATAGAGTCACGGAATGGTTTGGGTTGGAAGAGACCTTAAAGATCACCTTGTTCCAGCCCCTGACCACGGGCAGGGACACCTTCCACTAAACCAGGTTGCTCCCAGCCCCGTCCAACCTGGCCTTGGACACTTCCAGGGATGGGGCAGCCTGTGCCAGGGCCTCACCACCCTCACAGGGAACAACTTCTTTCCAATATCCAATCTAAACCTGTTCTGTGTGAATCCATTCCCCCTTGTCCTGTCACTACATGCTCTTGTAAAAAGTCCTTCTCCATGTTTCTTGTCAGTTCCTTCAGGTACCAGAAGGCTGCAATTAGGTCACCCCAAAGCTTCTCTTCTCCAGGCTGAACAATCCCAATTCTCTCAGCCTTTCCTCATAACAGAAGGGTTCCATCCCCTCTGATCATCTTGGTGCCTCCTCTGGACTTGCTCCAACAGGTCATGTCCTTCCAGAGTCATGTTACACCATTGCTGGAGTAAATCTATCCAGAGCCTGCCCCCATCCAGCCCCTGTTTGCTTCTTACCTCCTGGGACATGCTTTCTGCCTAAAACATGTTTTGTGAACCCTCTGGCTTCTCTGTAACCAAGCAGCAACATGCTGGTCTCACCTCGACTGGAACCAGCCTTTAGCAGGATACCAACTGAAAATGTTTACTATATTTCAAGATGTTACAATAAATATCTTGTTTAACCTGATGGCTCTTTGGAAAGAGGGCTCACTGATCAAATGACACCAACAGGTTTTCCCAAAGGCAAGTACTGCCCTGACTGCTCTCAAGAAGGTGCTTCTGCCACAGAAAGACTTCACACAGAAGTGGCAGGTGCCTTCACCTCAGAGTGACTGGGGTCTGAAAAACAAAGAGATGACCAAAGCCAGAGCAGGTAAAAACTGCCTATGTAAAGTCACAGCTGTGCTGTAGCCAAGGTACAAACGCAGGGAAAGTACAACGAAAAGGCACAAAAGCAACACAGCACCTGGCCAGGGGCTGCTTAGGGTGGAATACTTCCCAAAAAGAGGTTGTGGGTGGATTTGGTGGTGCAGGATCTTCACTGATACAATGAACAATCTGCTGTAAAACCAACAGCATTTGCTTTCAGCACAACAGTCTGGGGAAAAACACTACAAACACCCAGTTCAGGTCTTTTTTTCTTATCTTTTTTTAACCCTTTTAAGTTCTACAAAATATTAATAGAAAATCCATAGCTCTTAACTTCCAGCATCTTTGAACATCACATACAAGATGCAGACATGGACACCACCTTCATTTCGACAGACAGAGCAGCCCTCAGGCAGAGTTAGTAAGATTCATAAGCCATCCTCCCTGCCATGGACCAGGCTGTGCATGAGGAAATTCCAGGAACAACAGGTCCCCATTCATTCAAATGAGCACTGAAGCAGAAAAATAAGAGCTCAGTGAGCCTAGACAGCTAAACGCACCATTTTAATACAAACCAGGCCCATTTTCACCAGCTCTCCAGCTATTTCAGCCTCCAGTTCGACAGTGGCAAATCAGAGCAATGCAGAAAACTGCCATCAGATCAACTCGTCCCATTTGTCCATTAAAAAGTCCACATGAATTTATTGGGCAAGGTATTACTGTGTTGTACGCAACCCTTCCGCTTCCCTCTCCCCCAAGTCATCAGAAAAGTGCAGATGAAATCCATGGCATGAAGACACACATCTCTTCTTGGTCCATCCCACTGGATATTCTTCATTCTAGTACCTAGGAACAGGCGAATCCCTTGGGAATGCTTTGTACAAGCAACAAATTGAGTGTCCCACTTGGAAAACTTGAAAATCCTGCAGGAATTAACAGTGGCAAGGATCCCTTCAGGTCTAAAAGTATCGTCCGGTTTCAAATCATAATCCAGTTCATCGAATTCTTCCTTTTTTTTTTTTGTCTTTTAAACAATCACACAGCCTGTAAATCCATTTTTCCAAAACCATTTGGCATGATAACATAGATAGAGATTACATGTTAGGTGACAAGGATGAATAAAAACTACACACCAGGGAATTACAGTGGCCTATTCCTGACCACAGGATTACATTTACAGTATAGGACAAATACACATGGAACAATTAAACCCACAAATATTATTAATAAGCAAAGCCCAAGATAGAATACATTGAATTACAAATAACATCTTCAAATACATCCAAAAATGTGAAATGGAGCACTGATCTGTTAGATCCATCTACTTCCTGGGAGGAAAATGCAACCAGGGAAGGAAGAGAAGGGAGTTTCTCTCCTTCAGCCCAACCCAATCCACCCCTTCTTTCTTTTAAAGGAGAAACAAAAAGAGTACCTCCCTTTTTTTTTGTTTTGCTAAATCTCGGTTCCAAGGAGAACCATCACAGCAGCCAGACACTTAAGACTGTCTCCAAAGTACTGCAAACTCAGAGATACAGTAATAGTCACGTTGGCAAGACCTTGAGAGAATAAATAGGTCCAATACAAACTGCCAGAGCCGATGTCACCATCAAGAAACTCCCAGGAAATTCAGTGATTTCAAAAGGGCTCAGAGACTTGCATAAAGTCATCAATTTCAGGGCCAAAATACTTGTGTCTCCTAGCACAGGGAATAAAGCTGTTGGAAAGCCAGGATCCTTCCCACAATGGCTGGGCCCAAGGCTGCACTGGCTTGTCCAGGGGCTGGTAAGTGACCTTCTCATTCCTTAAAATTGTGTGCTTCAGTCAGGGTCAGCTTTAGGCTAACAGGCTACAGCAGAGAGATGCCTTCAGATGCCTTGCACAGGACTGTGCAGACAGGGCATGAAGTCTTCGCCCACGTGTGGGATTCTCCGTAGGAAACTCTCTGTTCCATGCAAAAAGCTGAGAGGAAACATGGGAAAGCCCTACAGGAGTAACTCCAATGCTACTTAAGAGATTCTGGCTTGTCCTTGAGGCCACAACTGCCTCACAAGGCTGCCCTGGGAAAACTCTCTCACCCTAAAAACAGTGGGGAAAAATAGGAAGGCTGAGCCATGTGCCCAAGGCTTGAACACTTGGGACCTGCTGCATCCTTTCCTCTGCTTCTCCGAGCTCTCCCAGCATCTTTGTGATACTGTGAAGGGACTTGGCTCATTACAACTACTATCCTACCTACCAGGCAAGGGTGCTTCCTCTGAGACCAGCCTGCCTTTGAGGTTTGTTTTCAGATTTAGTACCATAAAGAAAAGACCACAACCAAGGTCATGGTCAACAGCTGAACCCTCCAACCCTCCCTGGCGTGCCACAAAAAAAAAAAAGCCAGAGAAGTATCAATGCACAATGGTGAATGCCATTTTGAGAATGTGCCTTAAAAGAATCAGTGCAAAGAGCCGAGATTACTGCTATTACAAAAGTCTCCTTTTTGATACTAAAAGACCGTGGTAAAAAAAAAAACTGTCTGTGCACGACATCCCTGTCTGTGACACGGGCCAGGGCCTGGCTGGCTCTGCTACAGCATCGTGAGGGAACAGTGTAAAACCTTCAAGCTCTGAACAGTGAAGTGAGCTTTGCACCTCCCTCCAGATTTGTGCAAGGGAAAACAGCACTCCTGGGTGGTCAATGCATGTCTTCTGCAAGAGGCAAAGGAGCAAAACAGCCATGATGTACCTGGGATTTTCAGTACCATCCAGTTCCTCTTTTTACACCACCTGTTTCGTTTCCGCTTCTCCTGTTGTTCAAGAGATTCCAGAAAAGGATTTTGTGTTGGTTTTCTCTCCCCCTCAGCAGATATTGATTGCAGTCTCACTGAGATCTCCAGAGGGGATTTCAAAAGGAGGCAATGACTACCTTCCCTCTGCCAATTTATCAGCTCTGCATTACACAGATATAAGGCTCCAAGCACTGTCTGTTAAAGGCAGCAGCTTAGAGGAATACTCCAAAGAAAACAAAATTTCCAATTTATTGTCTGCCATTAACTTCTGGGAAGATTGGAGCCATAGAACACAACGTGAGAACTCAAATTTAACACTTGGCTGGACACTGGCTGAATACCAGGTCTGAGGAGGAGAAACAACATGGAATGCAGTGACATGCAGAGAATACCTGAGGAATTTGGAGCTGTGGAATGGACATTCAATTCACCATCAACAGCCATGATGAAAACAGGCAGGGGGGAGGAAGGAAAAGCCCTAAAACTGAAATTGGGCATGAAAACAATGCAGATTTCAGAACAGACTAAGACAGGGAAGGAATTTTTCCAGATCAAGCCACCCTCAGACCTGCAATTGTAAGAACAAAGGAACTGCAATCTCTTTCCCTCCAAAACCTTTGGAACCACCGCAGCGCTCGCTAGCAAGGCACCAATTGTTGCACTACAATCAGTGGTGGCCAGGAGAGCCGTTCATGTGCTTTACACTGCTGGGAACATCCGTGCTGTAGAGGCCATCCAGGTACGCCTGGGAAATCTCCGCTACCAGGCTCCTGTCTGGGACGGACTGGGCCATTCCATAGATGGCTCCCTAAGCAGAGAAGAGCAGGCTGTTACACAGGAGAAACACCCTCAGCCCAAACACCCCCTCACTGTGTGCTGGCCTCCTCACCATGCCGGTGGTCTTGGCATTGAGGTCCTTCTTGATGTCCTGGATGCTGTCCCTGACATCCTTCAGGAACTGCTCAGCAACACCGGGCTTTGTGTGCAGCTGCGTGATGCAGAGATGGATGCTGGGCAGGCAGGGTAGAGGGCAGAGATTAACTACCTCCAGTACACACAGCTCCACATTTTCTGAGCAACCAACAGGAACTGAGACCTTTTGTGGCCACTGATAACTGTGTATCTCCTTAAAATAGCATTCCCACTAGGGGTAATCCCTGCAAAATGTTTGCTAGAAGCAGCTCCTTCTTCCTTCCTTCCTGACTTCACAATTAGGTTAAAGTTTCTCACCTCATTCCAGGTACCTATGGTGAGAAAAATGCAGCTGCCTGCAAGCACGGTGACCTTTGCCATCATTTCCCTCTCCTTCCTCTGCAGCTTCTAAGCCATCACCAGAAGGAGGCACCCACCTCTGAGCTATCACCTCAGGCTCTCTAGACTTTGCTTCACATGGCCAGTCAAAAATTTTTTCAGTGCAGATACATCTGGGAGCACTGGCCCCTTCTGCCCACAAAAATCCAACTTCCCACTTAAGGAAAGTGGGAAAGTGTCTCTGACAAAGACTTTCTCTGACAAAGAATGATTTTACATTGAAAATTATCAACCCTTCACTGTTCTTTTAATTACCTTCATCTTCAGTGGGCAGGAGGAAGACAGTAAAAATAAATAAGTCAATCTACAAACCCTCAGTTAACTAAACATGAGCTAAAGCCTTGGTTATTTATATTTTTCTGCTTGTATTAGAAGTAAATAGAAAGGGAGACTCAGATATGTTGTCTGCCAGGTTCATTAAAATTATTATTACTTTATCTTCACTGCTGTATAATGGCAATTACAAAAGTGATTACTGCTCTGCAGAGGAAAATTCTACATACAATTTATCAGATATGGACAACAACACCCAGCAAATAACGAGCTACATGGCCTGAAGTTGACCATCTTGCATACCCTGGCTAAATACATCACTCCCTGGTCTCCACACACTCACCTTGGTGGGAACTGTAGGACATTCAAGTTCCATCCTTTTGCAGCTAGAAAATTAGATAATCGATAGATGTCAAAAATGTCTGAGCCAATGGAGAGGACAGACACCTCTGGCTTCCCAAAAATGAAGATGCTGTCAATTTTTCGCAACCTTGAAAAGAAGAAGGAGAAAAGAAATGACTGATCAGGGTTACAGGGTTCAGACATTCTGTCCACCCAGCTGGAGCCTTAAAGGAAAAGAGGAACAGATGGCAGCACATTCCCACCCAAAAATCATGCACCCAGCCCAGGTCATTGCGATTTGCCAGAGGACCCGGGTCATTACATACCCTAAAGTCAAGCAAAAACAGGAAGAAATGGAAAAGAGGGAACACAGAAAAGCAAGGGAAGACAGAGCAGCAGAGAAAATCAGCTTCTCTCACACAGCCACCCAAGCACCCCAGAAAGGAGGAGTATAACCCTTCTTTTGTCCTCCCTCCAGATTCTCCCTCAGCCAAGGCTGAGGCAGAAGGAATTCTCAAAGCAAAGTCAGCTGAATAAAGGTGCCTGCACCACTCTCCTCTGTGCCCGTCAGCCATCTGGGCACAAACAAAGCATTTTCTCCCAGAACTGCCCAGTAGGTCCCTACCCTGCCCTGGTAGGTTCCCTACCAGGGAAAAACAAAACGAAAGCAGTTTGGGAGGAGGGGTCCAGCCCAGGGTTGAAAAGCAGGATCCGAACACTGAGGCACCCACATACTCAGATTCGAGGAAACGGGCTGTTTTAATGATCTTCTTTGTAGCCTCAACATAGCCCGACTCTCCGATGTGCAGCAGAGTTGCCCAACATGCAGCTATGATCCCACCAGGCCTGGAGCCTGCCACAGAGGGGGAGGCATAAATTCCTCCTTGCCAGTCAGGGGCTATGAAGAACTGGTACTTCCTGTACTCCTTGTCACTGTAGAGCACCACCGAGGAGCCCTTGGGAGCGTAGCCATACTGCAAGAGGCACAGAAAGGGTTAGAAAGCAGCAAGAGGGCACAGGAATGCATCCACGTCCTCACCAAGACTCCATTTGTTGATCTGCTGAAGAGCAGGAAGGCTTTGCAGAGGGGCTTGGGACAGGCTGGATCCATGGGCAGAGGTTCAGCAAGGCAAAGTGCCAGGTCCTGTCCTTTGGGTCACAGCAACCCCCTGCAGCTCCAGGCTTGAGCAGAGGGGCTGGAAAGCTGGAAAAGGGCCTGGGGGTGCTGGTGACAGTGGCTGTACATGAGCCACTGTGTGCCCAGGTGACCAATGGCACCTGGCCTGGATCAGGAATAGTGTGACCAGCTGAACCAGGGCAGTGGTTGTCCCTCTGTGTTGAGGGCCCTTGAGTGCTGCATCTAGTTCTGGGCCCTCATGGACAGAGAGACATTGAGGGCCTGGAGCATGTCCAGGGAAGGGAATGGTGCTGGGGAAGGGTAAGGAGCACCAGGAGCAGCTGAGGGAGCTGGGGGGGCTCAGCCTGGAGAAAAGGAGGCTCAAGGGGACCTTCTCACTCTCTGCAACTCCCTGACAGGAGGGTGGAGCCAGGTGGGGGTCAGGTTCTGCCCAGAGAAAACAAGTGACAGGACAAGAGGAAACAGCTTCAAGTTGTGTCAGGGGAGACTGGAAATCAGGAGAAATTTCTTTGTGGAAAGGGTTGTTAGGGAGAAGGAGCTGTCAGGGTTGAAGGGGCTGCCCAGGGAGGTAGTGGAGTCTCCATGCCTGGAGGTGTTCATGGAGTAACTGGATGTGGCACTCAGGGCTCTGGTCTGGTTGATAAGGTGGGGATTGGTCACAGGTTGGCCTCAATCTTGGAGGTCTTTTCCAGCCTGAGGGGTTCTGTACTTTGGCACATTGCACAACGCAGTGAACAGAGCAGACCCTACCCCTGCACCTCAGTGCTCCTCCACACAGTAAAGAAGAAATGCCTGAAGGTCAGGATGGCAACACGAATCACACCCCAAAAATGAAAGCACTGGAAGACCCTTCTCTCCGCTCGTTACCTTGTGGGTGTCAGCAGAAATGCTGGTCACGCCTTCCACACTGAAGTCAAAGGGACGCTTTAGGGGGAACCCTGCCTTGTCCATGAAAGCAATAAGGAATCCACCCAGGCAGGCATCCACATGGAAGGGGATTTTGTACTTGACTGCAAGCTGTGTGCGAACAAGAGATCAGAGAACAAAATGATGTGGTTGGGGCACCCAAACTCCAGTCACTACAACGTATTTGGCATTTTATGGTTAAATGTTCACTGAACCCTTTGAGAGCATCACGCCATTCTCAAGCCATGGAGGACAGGAGATCTGGAAGGCCTGGCTGCTTGTGGCCTTTTTCTGCCTTCCACACAGAGGAAGAACAATGTGGCATTTTGGTAGTTTGCTGTGTTTGCCAAAGGAATGTGACAACATTGTCTGAAAGGAGTATCCTCAGTAAAGTAAAAGTGCGTGAGCCAAATGAACATAAGGTCAGAGGCCTTGGCTGGTCACATCCAAAATAAACAACTGGAGCACAGAGAGGGAAGAAATCAATGTGTTTGGAAAATAAGATCCCAGCCCTTTGACTCCTACTCCCTCCACACATTCCTCAGACTTCCACAAATTCCACAGACTTCAGACAAATTTTGCTACAACCAGTAGGCCCTAAATCAAAGCCTTTTCACCAAGTGGGCCATTTAGGTGTTCTTTCCTTTCAGGTAACAAAGAACAAGCACCTCTGGTTGGTCTCACAGTCACACATTCCCCCTCACGCCCAAACTGCATCCTGCATACCCTGCTGTTGGTCAGCACCTCATCTGAGGACAGTAATACCCTTCCATCCAGTGGGATCCCTCCACCAAATTCACTGCTTGACATCCTGGAACCCCTCTACTCTTCTTGTGCTGGTTTTACTGCTACAACACACAAGTTCCTAAAGGTAGGGGTGTCCTACCTCTGCCACCTCTTCAATGGGGTCCATAATTCCATGTGGGAACTGGGGAGCAGAACAGACCAGCATGGCTGTGTTTCTTGAGATAGCTCTCCTCATTGCCTGAAGATTTAAACAGAGAAGATGCTCACATTCCATTTACCAAGTGCCATCCTGCCAAAAAAGATAAAGAGTGAGAACATGCAGAGTCTGGTCTTAAAAACCAATGCACAAAAGTGTACAGAGAGGAAAGCAACAAGCTACAACCATTCCTCCACTTGGAAATACCATAACATTTTTGCTCACCCTCCTCTGAAATCTGGGGCTATTTCTGAAATACATAAATTACTTGATTCTAAATGAATCCCATGGGACAAAGGGATAACATCCAGTTATTTCAAATAAAACCTCATCTGCAATAACAGGCATTTACTCATGCTGTTTTTCATTGTTTCCAGAAAGCATTCCTCCCTCTTTATCCACTGACTTGCTACCTGGACATGTAGATTTCTTGCTAGTTGCTATACTATGCTAATTTCCTCACAGGAAGAGCCTAAAGTGATACCTGAACATCCACTTCCATAGCCTTGGTCAGTGGTATTTGGATGAGCTTCATCCCAAAGTAGTGTGCTGCCTTGTCAAAGGCCGCGTGGGCGCTCACTGGGACCAACCTGGAAAAGGAATAGATCAAATGAACATAACATTTGCTGTCTCCCATCTCGAGTGGCAGTGGCTGAACAGCCTTAATTAACCCTGTTTTCTGAGGCCTCATATAATTATCAGAGACTTAAATGTTAGAGAGGGAAGAAAAGAACCACCAGCGTCTCGTTTGTTTTTACATTTTCCCCGCAAAGCAATTAACCAGAGAAATATTTTCCATGCACCATCTAGAAAAGAAGCTACACATTAGGGACAGCAAATCCTCTATCAGCAGTGTAATGATTAGCACAATTCCTCATTTGAGCTCCAACCAGCCCAACTCCAGCCTCAGAGTTTTCAAGCTAAGCCCTCTTTGATCTGAATAACTCAAACCTCTTGAATACTTCAAAAGGCCTGACAATCTCTGCCCAAGAGCAGAGCTGATCCAAGCAGGCTGTCTAGAGCAGCAGACAGCTATTGCCAAAATACATCTGCTCAGCACAGCCCCCCCAGCAACATCTGTGCCCCCCAGGCTGCTTTAAAACTTCCTGTGCTTTTGAACTGCTGCATTCCACACAGGTTTCTCTCCTCCAGACAGATATGGACAAGGAATAGCTGGTAATGATCTATGAAATAAAGGATTATTGAGTTCCAGCAGCCACCTTGGCTCAACGGGGACAGTAAATCCCACAAGACCCCAAAGGAAAAAGCTGGGGTGGTACCACTCACATTTCTGGCTGTTTGATGCCTCTCTCATAAGCCAGGTCTCTGTAAGCCTTGCAGGCCATCAGGATGCTCTCAGTTCCCCCAGATGTCATCTGTCACCAGAAGAGAAGCAAACAAGGAAAAATAACAATGGATGTTGCAGGAGGGAAAACCAAAAAGGGGATGCAGGCACAGCATCTCTTGTCTCTGCTTCAGAGGTGCACAGGATGGCTCAGGGTTTCAAGGGCAGCAGAAGCCACTGAATAGCATGAGACAACTTTCTGACACTCAGCTTGAAAATGCACATTTAAATGTTGAATCCTCTGTTTAAATGGGATGGGGAAAAGAGAAAACAAAAAGTATTTTATTCCAGAGCCAAACAGGAGGGGACCACATTGCACAGTCACCTCACCTGACAAAACTACTCGTACTTAAGCTCTTGATTACCTGGGGATTGTTTATTTGCATTGCAGATTAATTACGCCACGTATATGGAAACAACAAAGTTGATTCTGTGTTAAGTCAGCTGAAGTCCAGCAGGGTTTATTAGGTCTGGAGCAGTGCCACGCCAAGGCACAGCTCAGGGTTGGCACCATTCCCAAGCTACAAAACCTTCCCAGAACCGGGAATGCTGCAGGACTCGGAGCTCTCTCCCACTTCCTCTCCGCAGAGGCCAGCCTAGGTCTGCTCAATACCAGAGCTTCTAAGCCCTCAGGGACCCAAGAAATTTTACACCAGGAGGAATTTGTGCATTCCTCTCCCCAGCCAGTCCCTCAGTATCCACACCACCCACTAACACTGCTGTCCCAGCCCTCTTCACCCTGACCACAGGGTTTCCATCAGGAGGCAGAAGAGAGGAAGGCACGCACAGGTTTACTATTGCATACTTGAACTCAAGAGCTGGTGCAAATACATAAATTAAACTCTTTACAGGAAGGAATGCCTCAAGTGGGACTGTGTCTTGTGGGTCAGCTTTTATGAGTTCTAGCATGCAGGGGACACTGGCCACAACCTTCCCCAGAGAAATTTTAACCTGGGAAAATGTGAGGTTCATTTTTCAAGCAGACTGCAGGACTGATTCACTGGGTGAGCCATAACCTGAGGATATGGGGTAGCTGGGACAATTATACAGAGGTTCAGGTAAATGAGGAATCAAAACCTAATCATACTGCTTATGGGGAACTAATTTTGCTCCTCAGACCTGCTGAACCAACTGCAACTTCCCCTTTTAACCTCTTCCCTCCCAAAAATAAACATAAAAAGGACGCAATCACATTTGTACGCCTTATAACATCTCTAAGTTTGGGTTCTCCTTTGGTTTTTCCCCGCTGACATGGCTGCAAACCCCAAATATGCCAAGAAGTGTGACTGTATGACAGTGACTAAACATTAAGTACAGAGATAAGGAACAAAGTTCACAGCCTGCTAGGATTTGTTCCTAACACAATCCAAGCCAGCAGAAGCTGTTGCCACAGGCAGTGTGGAAGCAACTGTCACACCACAGACAATTTCTGCTTTTTGGGGGAAGTTTAAAAGCAACAGATGTTGGGAGATAAAACCTAACAGAGCCTCATACTGGATAAAGACATCGCTGCATTAATTGTGGAGCAAATGGATGGCAGCAGGAACACAATGTTTTAAGGGTTTCATGGGCTGTGTCACTGACTTCTCAACACCCTTTATTAAAAGATCTGTCAGGTTGTCAGCGATTACCTTTGGGGAAAAAAACCCAGCTGGTGATAACACAGACTGCCTTCCCACTGGGTGGGAGAAGAGGAATGGGATTATTGCATACTTGTACCTATCCTTGCAACACTGCTTAAGACATTGCAATGATTGTGAAAACTGTACTAGGAAGAACCTGGGGATCTTGGCATTTGTGTTACTGAACACCAGGCCTGCTCCTTGTTGAGCAGCATTCCCTACTCTCACCTAGATAATCTGCTCTTGAAAAAGCAGCCTCTGTACAGTCTTATTCCCATTTCAATTATTCCACCAAAACACCAACATCTTGCCTTCATATGTAACAAGCCTTTCCTCAAAGCCTGGCTTTATCCCCTGCATGGAAATGCTGAGACACACAGAGTTTTGGGTAGGTCAGAGCCAAAACTTGTCAGCAGTCAGTTACATGCAGGGTAAGGAAGAGCATCCAGGATGGATCCTTCTCCCAGGCACCCAGACTGGCGTGCAGATGACCACACAGAAAGCTTGTTCAGGCAGCTGAAAATCCACCCAAAAAGCTGAATTTCAGCCAGCTCAGCTTCCTAAATTGGCCCACAGTCAGCACATCATGAGTCTCCACCACAGAAAAGTGCCAGAGTCTGGAGCAGCACCTTTAGCCTTAGCATAGCTCCAACAGCAAAATCCTCTTGGTCCACATGAATTACACCTGTTGATGGAGCCTGCTCCTTTACAGGAGGCTTTGTCAGCTTAGCCACTGACAGCAAACTCGTTCTGCAGTAGCCAGAACCTGAATCACTGTCACAGGATCCAACTTCCCCAGTGCCTGTGGCACCGGCACCTGGCCAACATGCGGTGATTCAGCACCCGCCAAGAGCTCACACACATTCTTCTCTCCCCTCAATGAAAGTCCACAGGCTCAGGCCATGACAAGGGGAAAAGGGGCTGGAAACAGGCATTGTTCTAAGCAGCTTTGCAACCCTGCACTATCTTCAAAGGCCAGGCAAAGTGTGGGGAAAAAGGAAAGTAAACAGACATTTTGTGTTCTTGATTTATTTGTTGTTTTCCAAATGGGAGGGGAGAGGAGAGGGCACAGGGAATCAATATCCCTCCTGCTTTCCAAACTCAGTATATCACTTCCATTGCTCCCTCCCTCCAAATCCCAGTGCTCTGGAACCTCAACATTGCAACAGCAATAAGAGATGTGGTCCCTATTCCAGGGTTTCTTTGGCCATGTCACCGTCAAACTGTCAGACATTAAAGAACCACTTTGGTCCATGGTCTCTAAAGTTTTGCTTCCATTTTCACCTGAATAAACACGTCCATTCAGGCCCTGGAGACAAAGCTGACGGAAAGTTTCACTGAGCTGAACTACTCCACAAATAAAAAAAAAGCAAACTACAATTTATTTCTAGGGTAACAGAGTAAAAAACCCCACCACAATCCACTGCATAATCATAACATTGTGGCAGCCTCCATAAAACCCCTGGAAACCTGCAGGTTGTAAATTCCACAACTTGTGTCTCTCAAGGTGACCTGCTCACCACTACAGATAAAATCTGGCAGATGTGCACAGTTTAAGACCCCTTGAGACACATCACTCACATTTCCCAACTTCAAATGTGCAGCCAAAGTTTGGAAGCCCCAGAATTTGGGGAGAAGAGACAAAATGGGTTTCTAGAGGAGGTTTAGGCTTGCATCTCGTGATTTTGCCTTCTCTCTCCTGTCCTCAGCTGTAGATTAAGTGGAAGAAGAATTCACAGAGAGATCCTCATCAAATACACGTCACCCACACACAGAACTTTTCCCTACACTTCAAAGCTGCCCTTTCTTTTTAAAGTTCAAAAAGCTACTTAAAAAAAAATATTGAAGCTTGCATAAAAGTGGTAATTTCTCCCCAAATTACAGGGGAAATCCACAGAGCCAATACTGCAAAACAAAGCACCTTGTGAACATGAACACATGCACACATCAGACAAGAAAAAACCTCCCTGTTCCTCTTCTGTGTGCTGTGCTTAATCAGTCCTTTCAAATCATTGCAAGAACGTGACTAGAATCTCCCAGGTGCCCAAGCTCACCGATTCCTGTCTTTTTGCTCTTAACACAATTAAAAGTAAGAACAACAGTAGTAATTAGTGAGAAATAGGAAGCATCCATCTACTGCTGAAAATGATTCCTTCTAAAACTGCTTAAAAACCTGAAATATCTCTCAGAGCAATTTAAGGCAAAGGCATGTCTGAACCCCCCCTCCAACCACTAGGGCATTGTTAGAGCTTTTATGCCCATGTTTAAACAAAGGAGAATTACAGCCCACATAGCTCAGCTGAAGGTAACTCCTGTAAATAATGCAAGCTGCTCATCTGATTTAACATTCAGAAATGTAAAAAAGACAGGTTTCATTTTAGCATTTATAAAACACACCAAAAACCTTCAAAGAGGAAGCTCCCCAGAGCTGAGGGAGATGTCCACATGACACAGGGCAGGACCACACAGTGATCCCAGGCTGCTGAAAACTTTGGGAACAGCATGGATGTGTCACTGGGCTGCTCTTCCCAGACTGAGCAGCAGAATATTACTCCCACAAAGTGCTGTTCTGCAAAGTGCTGTGGAAATCAGAGCACAAAGGAAATTAAACTGTCTCACTGAGAAGTCCAGACAGGAACTTTTTAGTGCTTTCCATACAGCACAGACACAGACACCCTCTCCAGAAACACCAACAAGGTCCATCTGCTTTCAGGGACCACCACCAGGCACTAACAAATTGGCCAAGCAGTCCCTGCTGCTTAAATCAGGTTAGTAAATCCAGTGGACAGGGGCCTGGCACTATGACACTCTGCTTCTCAGAGGTGGCAGTGAGAAATTTCAGGTGGGAAAAAAGCAGTTGTTCTAAATTTCAACACTGCAGAAGTCGAATCAAGTAAACCACAGACCTTCTGAGTAGAATGAGCCAGCAGACCCTCTTGAACAGATTAAAGATAAAGATAACTCAGAGCATTATACCTTCCCTGGTTTAGCATTAAAACCTCTCTGCTTTATAGCCTCACCAGTTAGAGAAGTATAACTGCAGCACTCTGAGCCACCAGCTATAGCAGGGCCTTCCCACGACAGAAATCAAATCATCAGTTTGAAAAAAATGCTCTTTTTAAACGACCTTGTAATTGTCCAAGCCGCCAGAAATTATTCTGAAATGTTAATTCAGTTCTGGGGAGAAAAAAAGAAAATAAGAGAAGTCTTTGAGCCCAACTACTTAAAGAGCATGTGACCTCCATATACCCACCCATATCTCTTCATCAGTGATCAGCAGCCCTGGGCACTTCACAGTCAGGAAGAGCAGTGGGAGGAAGACAAAAAATCTACTGGAAACACTCATTTGGACATGATAATTACAGGGGTGCAATTAATTTTCTGTTTCCGGCCGATCAACATTCCAGCCCTCCCCTTCTCCCTGCAAACTGGGCTGTGCTCAAGCAGTTGGGACAGAATTCCATGGCAGTTTGTGCACTTCCCCCTTTGCTTTGCAGCACCATCCTCGGGAAGGGAAAAGCAGAATTCCCCGGAGTATATTTATGCAGATCTCACTTTGGCTGTGGCAGTTTTTTACCCATTCTGACCTTCTCTTAAGCAATTCCACTTTTCCATTTCAGTGGGAGAGCACCCAGGGCCAAGGCTGACACTTTTACAATGCATTTTATGTAACAAAACCCGAAGGCTCTCCGGTGCAGGCTTCAGCAAGCAGTTTCCCAAGCACCCATAAGAGTCACACAGCTCCCTGCCTGTTGTATCAGGTGATGTCCCAACTGCTGATAGAAATGAGTTCCAACAGCTTTATGCCCAGCATCTGCCCCACTTCAAGGATAATTTCCCCGGTGTTCTCAGCACTGCAAGCCAGGAAAGAGCTGAGGTGAAGTGAAATGGTTTTTATAAGCAGAGGCACGTTCATCCTCTAAACTTGAAGGTGGTACAAAGAACACAGTCCTGAGAAGAAAAGTCAGGTCAGAGGGTGTCACCTCCTCCTATCAAAGGCAATCACATCTTGCACTCCCACACAGTCAAGTTTCATCTTCAATCCCACTGGGAGTCTGATCCCAACTACACCTTCTATAAGGCTACTCCAGTACTCAACTCCTTAACACAACCAAGCCTCCAGCTGACAGGGAAAGCCCACTCAAGGCCAGCTCAACTCGTAAGTTCTTGTGTCAACACTGCCTTCCAACATTGTTGTTAAACCATCAGTTTAAAAACACATTTGGACTCCTGCTGGGAATTTTATCGAGGCTGTAAAACTGGTTTGCACTGGAAGGCCACATAAGCCTGGGAATGCAGCTTTCCAGCTGGACAGCTGACAATACGTGCCATGCCTGCTTGTTGGTGAGTAGCCAGCCAGCCAGCTGGCCTTGCCCTCAAGCTTAGCAATCTGGCAGGCTCACAGATTTCCAGCTCAGAGACTAAAACTGAGGGGAGCTTCTCAGAGTGACACTTCTCTGTTCAAAATTCCCCACTGACAACTAGCCAGGCTGCATTTTTCTTTTCCAATTGCCATCAAGCAGATGTGTCAGTTAAGAGTGGGAAAAAAAGCTGAAGTAAATGGTCTTGTTTAGAGAACTGTTTTTCTGAGTTAAATTGTCTCTCAAAGCTTCACCAAGAACAGGAATTAAGCAACCTCCACACAGCTGGCATGGAATACACCAGAATGAGCTTAACCTCAGTCTCATCTGGAGAGCACAAGGTGCATTTGCATTTACCAAAGTCAAAAATACCCAAAATGTTCAGGAGGCAGTCAAAGACAGGCTACTTACAGCACCACAGGAGTTGGGGCCCCCGTGGAAAAGTGTACAGGCAATCCTCACTACTTCTGCTTCCATCTTCCTCAGACCAGGGAATATATCTGGATGGAGAGGATTACTCCAGGCAAACTCTTCATACACCTTCAGAAAACAAAGAGAGAAAGTTAAGACTTGCAGATGAGGCTTTGAGAACTCCCCATGTGCACTGTAGAAGCAAATTATCTCCATTTCATAATTAGAATACTACAGGACTTAACTGCTCCTGCAAGTAGATACTACAAGCTGGGAAGCTGTAGCTGAGAAGTAAAATAAAAAAATAAATAAAAAAAGTTTTTCTAAGGCATTCAGACCTCTGGAGTGATTCTACAGCACAACAATATCTCTTGTTGTAAGAACAGATTTAACCATTTTGCTGTTTTTAAAAAAGAATACAGCATACATCCTGCAATTGCTTTACACGAAACAGGCAAAAAAAGTGACTTTGCAGAACTTGTTCTCAAGTTTACTGTTAAGGAGAGGTTCTGAAGCTGGTAGAAAAGCACAAATGCCCACCCATACCACAACAAAAGTGGCTGTGGAAACCAGTATTTCTCCTCGTTCCACAACTGTGGACTCACAGGATAAAAGGCTGGAACAGGCCAGTCCAAACCTCCTGCAGTCCAGATCAAAAAGCAACTGCAACAGCAGGGATGTTAAATAAAATACAGCAAAACAAACCCATGAATAATCAGCACAAACAAAGGGAATGTTTCCACAGAGTGATCCAAGCCAAGCCCCCTCCAGAAAGGCTGCTCTGAGCTTTGTTTCCCCAAAAGTGGCACAGAAAATGTCAACATGAAGAGGAAAACAGCAACAGCAACCATCAAACAGAGCCCATTACAGCCGCTACAACAGCTGTTCCCAGGAGCAAGAGGGCCCGACTTCCGTTTCTAGCAAAACAACTCTGGAAGGAGATGTACTTGAAAACAAACCTTTAGGCTGTTTAGGTTCTTTTCCAGCCTTCTCAAAGGGAGAAGTTCCTGAGCAGGTAAACAGATCTCACAAAGACGCCACTGAAGCGTGCCACTGCTCCATTGTTTAAGATTTGGACCACACAACCACGCCAAAAAACATTTCACAAAGCTTTTCTTTTGCTTAAACCAAGAGGGGTTTAGTTCTGCTTAGTGGAAGTTTTTCCAGTACTGGCCTCCAGTTCACTTGTAATTACTAATTACTTTCTCACTAAAAACAGCACCTCATCTGATTGGATCCCAGTTATCTCTACGAGGTGTTTTCCCATGGACAGTTACATAGCCAGAGTTACGCTGCCCAAATTGCCACTAATTCCCCTTCCCAGACTTAAGTTTTAGATCTTCTCTATTTATTTTGGGATGCTGGAAGAGCTCTGAGGGGTTTCTGGTCACCCTGAAGATGCAAGGTTGGCCTGCTTGCAGTTTACCTTCACCAGCAGGTGGGTGAGTTTCTCTTCACCACTGTACACAGTCCCAGAGACTTTCCCATCCTGCCAGCGTACGTCTCCTGGAAGAAAGGGAAGAGCACACTGCTCACAAACACAGCCATTCCCAGCCAATATGGAAAAGCACATGGAAAATCCCCTCAGTTACACAGAGGAGGACTCAGCTTTTGAGATTTCCCTGAGTTTTGTGGCCCAGGGACAGCTGCGTGTGAAGTTGAGCCTCTGGCATCGTGTGAACTTAGCAAACAGCAAGTAAATGATGACTGAAGAGTCAGCACACAACCAACATGTAGCTGCAGCAAGCAGTTATATTAATATGTAATCCACTTAATCCCCATCAGTCTCCCCAAACTGCTGTTCAACCAACTGGACACTAAATTAAAACCACTTTCAAAGAGCATCCACCACCACTGTAAGCTGAGAAGAAATGCAAAGGCCAAGTTTGTACTGTTAAAACCCACAGTGCTGGCACCTCAATTAAATTTCACCTAAACTGGTATTTCCAGGCAACTTCTAAAGGGGAGTGGAGAGTTCAATGGGGCCTTAAGAAAAGAAAAAAAGAACCCAGTGAAGGAAGGAAACAATAACTTAAGAGAAAACACAGACAGAAGCAACATTAGCAATACACAGCAGTAGAAAAGAAGGAAGTTGTTCCAGGATACTCAATTATGAAATTCTTTGTTTCAGAACTTGAAGTAGATGCACTGTTCTAGCAGAAAATTCAAGGTATTTCTCAAATTTGGGATAGCAGCAGGGAAGTCATATCTTCTCCTCTAGACAGGAAGTCACCCAAATTAGGAACAACCGGTACACAAATCAGGGGGAACACGTTTACATGAGAGAGGCAACTCAAATTAAGTGTCAGACACTGCTCCTGTGGACTCAAGCCAGGAGAACATCATCATGACTCGTCCTTAAAAGGTTTTTTCAAAGTACAAACCATTGTCTCTCTTAATTGAGGTCATAGACTTGGAAATTCCCTAACAATCCTACTTGGAAGTTACTTGTGAGTATTTTCTGGGGCTTCATGGAAAATGCATTTCTGGTACAAGTCAAATATCAAGGCAACGGCTCAGAAATGCAATCCAAAAAGAGAACTTCCTCCATATTTCTCTTCTCCTCAGCTCTCCCATCCCTCCATCAGCCTAGAATTCTTGGGGAAGGAAAGGAATTTCAATGTAAATACCTGAACACAGTATTAGAACTCATGAATCTTAGTCATGTCCAGAAGGAAAACAGACAAAAATTTGCAAGGGGACAAAATATTTAAGCTGAAATCATGAGCAGGAGTCATTTAAGAAAGGAAGTGTCATGTTTGGTGTCTGAGCAGTCCCACCTCTGCTGCAGTACAGACTCACCTTTTGAGCTGTACTCTTTCATCTTCTGCAGCACTTCAGGCTGGCTCATGCCTTGTTCCGGCAGTGCTTTGATATAACTCTTTTCATCTTTCAGGAAGGATAAACTGGAAGTGACATCATTCAAGGCTTCATCAATCTTCTTTTGAATCTAAAATGAAAGAAAAAAGCCTATCAAACAATGGCATTGGTCAAATTCTAAATAATTGTTGAGTATGTGCAGGACACGACCCACTGCCTACATCTGTGGTGTTGATGGAACAGACAGGAACTGCTCCACTGGGAGCTTTGACCCCTTTCTTTAGTGCTTGAGAAAATTAAACTCAAGGAAAAAAACCTGCATTTTTATCCAGCAAACCTTTTCAAGTCATACTTTAATTTGTAGGGGTCTTCAGCTGCATTGGTTTGTACCTTGCCTCCTCCATCACCCCACATACAGTTTAGAAACTCATGAAAACGGAAACACAATAAATCTCCACCACACACACAGTTCAGAGATTTCTTTCTTCCCACCCACACCTTGCACACAGGAAACCCCAGACTTCTTCTCACAACACATACCAAAGTAAAGATTCTTCTTCCAAGCAACACAGGTGTTGGGATATTGACTTTTGGACACTGGAATGCCTCAAAGTCAAGGCCTCTTGTGAGCAACTGATAGGTTATCAGGTATCAGCCTACGAAAGCAGGAGTGCTCTGGCACAGGGGAGCAGTGTTAGCACGGAGAAGGGAAGTCTGGAAACAATAGGGATTGTATAAAGCGTCCTTTCCTAACAGGCAGGCAAAAAACATAAGCAGAAGAGAATTTGTCTGATCAAGGGCTACTCAGGTTAGGAGGTGAAAGCTGGCGTACTTAACAGGACAGGGAGGGGATTTAATCCTTCCCAGAAGAATGCAGGAGAAATTGAAGAACTCCTTCTGTGTCCACAGTGAAAGGAAAAAGATTCTTCTGTGTTACTCTCTTTGGATAAAACTGCCTGGAACAGATCTGACCCCTGGAATCAATGTGTAAGTACACCAGCACAGCAAGAGCAGGAAGTGCAATCAAGTGTGATACCATCATTTATGAGGTAAAAGAAACCCAGCTGCGCATTTCTTCATCCCAGAGTCGTTAACATGCTAAAACATGCTGACGGTTGTGGTTTCAAGTTTCTATGCAAAAACAAAAAAAAATCAGCTCCCAAACACTACAGCTCGTGTGTCATTTTAATGATTACACAAAGTGCTGATATCCTTCTGCTAACTTTTGCTAATAGTTATCTGAGCCCTAAACTAATCATGTCCAGTTGCTTGATTAAAATAAATACCCTTCCACATTGCACAACAAACCCTTGGCCATCTCACACTTCACACTGTTTCAGAAGAACAACTCCAGTTCAATCCTGTCTCTTCTTCCAGAAATAAAATTATTTTCTTAAAATCTAACAATGTGGAAATGTTACTGGAAAATTCACTCATTCTTGGTTAATATAAATAGCTCAAAAGTTAAAAAGGTGGCACCCCCTTTTTTCTGAGAGTGATACAATGACAAAAAGATTGGGTAGAAATTATATCTGTCATTAAACCAGGAGGCAAGAGAAGACATTCCAGATCTATATCCGTGGACCATTAGGATCACAGTGACAAGAGAACAAAGATGCACAGAACTGTATATTATCCAACAGAGCTGAAACAAGGACCTGGAATGATCCTATAAGTAGTTGTTCAAATACTTACTACAGCCCCAACAAATGGCATTTTTCTCAGCAGTTTAAAGAACTGTTTTTTAGTTCGGGATGTCAAACCTGAAAGACAAAAGGCAGAAATGAACCTAAGAAACAAAAAAAAAGAAACTTCTGATGCAGCTCATGATCAGGCTCAGCATTCCTGACCCAAGCTGAAATAACAAAGTGACCCAGGGGACATGGTGAGACAGATGAGTGAATCCAAGAGCAAGGTGTTCAGGGATGGACCATGCCACGGAAACATCTGGACTGCAGAACACCAGCCATCTACAGGAATCAGTTATTTGACCTGCTTTCTTATTTACCTGGGAATTCGCACCCATGTGTGGAATTTTACAGGAAAAAGAGTGATTTCAGGGTTTGCTACAGGTAAGGAATTATTATAACTTCCTGCCTCTTCAAACCAAAATAGTTACTAGAAAACAAAAACACTGAGCAGTGTGAAACAGGCTTCCAGACCAAAGGAGGGAACAGGGACATTTGTGATAATGTCAGCCACAACATGACGTGGATTTGCCGTTTGATGCACCAGGAAGTGACTCAGGGAAAGGAGGTGGACAGAGGGAAGAGCAGAAATTCCACCACAGCCCAAAGACTCAAACGAGAGAAGCCACTGATGACAAGCACTGGAAATCTCCTTGGGTAGCTCTACAGGCAGGAATGAAATCAGGATGACACAGATGCTTTATAGCCACCAAAAATGCCTTCGCAGTCCTACTTGCACACCAGTTACAGGAAATGCCAAAAAATAAGTAAGTTTAAAAATCAACCATTTTAAGACTTCACAATTTTATCTATACTTTCCCTCCCACTTCATATATATTTCACTTCATGTATACAATTGGAAAAACTACCCCAGGACACTAATTGGCGCATTCTGTAGCAAATACTCGTTAGTGCTCTGATAATAACATTTCTGTTGCACATCTCAGTGTGCACACTGTTTCATTAATAATTTTCACAGTTAGAAAAGACTGCAAACGCCTGAAAAGTTCTGACAATCTAATCAGATCTTCTAAGAGTAGTCAATACATAAAAAAAATACATTGTGCAACAGTACAAATACTAGCCAGGAAGATAAGTGTCCTGAACAAAAGTTTCATACCCATTTGTTCCTTAGACATTACCACTGTTAAGCTACTCCCAGCTCTACAAAGAAAAAGTGCTGCTTGAAAAACAGAGACACAGAAGGAGACATCAAGTTAAAAACTTGGCTACTTTTAACAAGCTGCCACCGGAGTGTAACCCTAAGGCCTGTGGGAACTGAAAAGCACCTCTGAGGGCATGGCAGTGACCTCAGGCCATCACATGACCAAAGAAAATTGCAGGTTCTGCAGCGTTCAGCTCAACTGAAGAGCTGCCAGTATCAGAAACCACCCAAAACAGGAAGATACTCCAGAAATATAAAAAACAAATTTAAAAGAGGAAAATATCCTCACACCATCACATGCAATTATCTTGAACACTCTGAGGATGAAATGTGCCCCAACAGAGAATCAAGACCACGTCTCCTCCCCCAGCAGGAAGCGAAACAGCCAAGGGTTGTTATCCAGACACTTTGCAGCAGTGACAAAGTTCACAGAAACCCAGCTCTCCATAAATCTCCCCAGGGTTTGGGCAAGAAGAGAGTCTTGTGACAAGCAAATGATTTAGCCAAAGATAAAAGAGGGACAAGGGAAAGCGAAGGAGACAGAAGCACATTCCGTGCACCCTTTGAAGGAATAGGGGAGCTTCATTTACCAGACAGGCCTTTACCTTAATTTAGGAGGGAGTTTGGTACATATTAGCTGACAGCAGAAAGTCTGTTTTAACAAGTGTTTAGCCTTGTTTCACCCTCTTTCCTTCCACTGCCCAGGAACAACTCAGGCCCACCTCCCCTCCCTCCAAATGTAAGAAAATCCCCCATTTCGAATACTTACTCTCAGGCTGGCAGAGGAAGCCATGCAGCCACACACTTACAAGTGTGGAAGAAAAGGTCAACCCAATGAGCTGCCAGGGTTCAAGTCCATCACACCGGGCATTCACAAAGCCTGTCACCTTCTCCCAGCACATCTGAAGGATTTCCTTGTAGGGAATAATGGCATCCTGTGAAAAGGAAAACCAGGAGGATATTGAGGAAAACACAAATGAAAACGAGTAAGGCATCAAAAAGCCTACTGTTCATTAAAAGGTGTGTTTCAGTATGCAGACCCCATGCTTTCCTTATTTCCTACAAAAACAACAGGTAGGAGATAGTTTTTATTCACTTCCAGTTGAGTCACAGATAAAAATACACACCTTGAGAGACTTGAAATATTGAGAGAGAAGCACCAAGAGCAGATGAGCAAAGTAAGGGTCTCTGCACGGCCCCAAGAACCACCACCAGATCTTACCACCGCCCAAGAGAAGCAACTGTGTTAATAATTTTTTTCCAAGGAATTATCCGGTGGTGAGTGAAGGTACCACCAAAACAGGTCTATTAAGTACCTTGGGCTGGATTTTTAATGAAGATGGAAGCACTCAGCAAGTCCTTAAGTTAAAGATCTAATTAGCACGTTACACACCAAGGGAGGATGGGAGAGGAAAACACTGCTGCCGCCAAAATAACCCCCAGAAAATGGTGATGCAAGAACAATTACAATGTCAAATGAGGAATTACTGTCGGGACACAGCACAAGTTCCTAATCAATAGCTTCAAACCAGATGCTCTTCAAGAGCGTCAGAACAGGGCAAGGAAAACTGGATGTGCACAGAAGAAAAAGGACATTTCTCCTTGAACAGGAGTCTTCTGTACAATTCTCTGGGAAAAGGTTTCTAGAGATAAGAAGAATAAGCAAGAACAGAGCCTTCTTCCAAATCCCTCTTCCCTTTTGACCAGCCATCCAGCCCAGTTTTGCCCAGTTTTACTGGGGAGATTTCCAACACTTGAGAGCTTCACCCTCCAAGCAACATGGAAAGTACGTGGGGCCTTTCAAAAGATTTGTAACAAAACCTTGGAAGGAATAAATCCTCAATTCCTGTGCTGTTGGACTTTGGGTGGGAATAGAGCAAGTTTTCAACAAACCACTAAACTAAAAACTGCTAAAACTTTGCTTCTCAGGACCCTTCACAGGTCTCACTTCTGGGTCAAGCCAACAACAAAAGCAGCATTTAATCAGGTTTTTTTTAGGGTGTAACGTGTCATTCCAACACAACTTGGATAGGCTACTCACAGTCTAAAAAAAAGGGCAAGTTCTTCCGAATAATCATAGGAGGAAGGCAGGTTTTCTTACCAAAAAGCAACACTAATGAATACTCACTACTTTGGAAAAGCAGTAAAATGCATATAACATGGCAGAGTTTGAAAGTATTTAAGCAACCCAAACATAAATTCCAGCAGAATTAACAGCATTTACCCTTAACAGAGAAGGGTTTTCACCCATGTCCTAGCACAGGCTGAAGGGACACTGAAGAGACTGAATTCAGCAAAAGCAGGCAGCACCCAGATCTGAGAAGGCAAATTGGCACCTATTCACTTGGCAAAGGGCAATTAAAAAATACATGTGCAGCCACTTCAGCCTCCAAAACAGGCAGCCACACAAACTGCTGCAATTAGGCAATGTCCCAGCTAATGAATGCCCAGTCCTCCAAGCCACTCACCACAAAGCTGATTTAACCCCAGAATTTGGGGAAGAGCCACCTTTTCCAGCTAACCAGAGGTGGTTCTTAAGTTTCAGCGAGTTTGCACAATCTTCACTGGCAAATCCCTGGAAATGCTCCTCTAACCAGCAACAATGACTTTGGTTCTTTGCCTAGGAGGAAACACCAGGATATCATTCCGTTTTTGAACTGCGCTTAAAGGATGGAAATGGAGCCACTAATGGGCTGGTGCCCCAAATAGCTGTTCTCAACTCATGGCAAGAAAATGCTGCAGCATCAAATATAAAGTGGGCTGTGCTTTTTTTTTTTTTTCCCGGAAGATGGAGGATACTGTAAGCCCTGACTCAAAATGGAACATGACCTTCTTAACAGAAGTCACTCCAGTCAGCGGCCAAGTTAAAATAAATAAATCTGGCAAGCGATTGACCTCACTCTTAGAGAAAGCTCTGGACAGAAGATCTGTCTGCAAGCTGACTGCACATTTTGTTGTCACTGAAACCCCTGAACACTGACATACAGGAACTCAACGGTACATCCAAGTTTTGAACAAATAACAGAAGATTTTCGGTACGTTCATTCTAAAACATTGAAGAATTTCTTCCCCTTTCTTGCTTTAAAAAAAACCCAACCTGAAATCAATCTGCAAGTGATACAGTTTGACCAGGTAAAGTTTTCTCTATATTTCTCACTTTCCTTCTTCACTCATTTCATACTTGGAGGAGTTTGAAGGATGAGGTTGATTATTTTAGGAGTATATTAACAACTGGGATTAAAAAACCCAGTGAAAATTGGCATGGAAGATGAGTTAGCACTGAATTACAATTTCTCAGATCCCTGGCTAACCATGCACTCAGTTTTTCCCAAGTGCTCCCTGAAAGACATCCAGCAAGACATGAGAGACCTTTACTTTCTGAATTATTCACTTAATCCCACAGAAACCATAGGGCATTTAGAAGGTTGCACTCAAATGTTTTTATTACACCCAGGAACATGCTGGGTTAAAAAGGAGCTTATAAAAAGGACGGAGAGTGACTTTTTACATGGGCAGAGTGACAGGAGAAGGGGGTGTGGCTTCACACTGACAGAGGGAAGGGTTAGATGGGCTATCAGGAAGGAATCCTTCCCTGTGGGGGTGGTGAGGCCCAGAGAAGCGGTGGCTGCCCCATCCCTGGAAGTGTTCAAGGCCAGGTTGGAGAGGGCTTGGAGCAACCTGGTCTAGTGGAAGGTGTCTCTGCTGATAGCACGAGGTGGGCCTGGATGATCTTTAAGGTCCCTTCCAACCCAAACTATTCTGGGATTCTCTATGATTGCAGTCCCATACCACTTCCTCATTTTACAGGGAGGAGGCATGGGGAATAAACAGCCTCTGTGTAGCCCAGCCATCGGAATCTCTTCCCCTGCAGCCCTGGAGGTGCTGCTCCGAGTGAAAAACTCTTACTGCTTTTCCAGCTGGGCTAATGACAACAGGCTGACCTGATTTTATACCTCTCTACAGAACAGAATTTCATGTAAGACAATAATCTGCATATTTTTGAAGGCATCAAAAAATAAAGGTTTCCCCTCCCATTAGAAGAGAGTAGATAAGCTGGTTTTATTTCTGTAAGAGAACCTTCCCCATACAAAAGCTTCACAAAACACAGGATTATTTCAGAAGCAGTTTAAAAACCTGACTTATGAGTACACTAAAGAGCAGGGAGAAAAAAAAGTCTCCACTGGAGGATTTGTTTTTAATTCTCAGAGCAGTAAGACAGACCCAGGTATCAGATAAAATACTAATTGCTATCATTAGGACTTGCAGTGCTCATTTGTACTGACATTAATGCACTCAGCTACCTAAGCAGTTTACATATTGAATTTTTAGCTGCACAGATTAGGAATACATCCTTAGTACTTCATTTCTAAAAGCCATTAGCTAGCTGAGCTGGTTCCAGGGATAGCACTTACGCCACTACAAAACAGCACAAATTAACTGCAGTAATGCTCTTCTGTCCCAGATGATAGAAGAGGGAGAGGGGAGGAATGCCAAAGCTATTGAGAGCATATTTTGTATTTTTGCCAGAACAGCATTTCCTCGGCTGCGAGTTTTAGGACATAAAAAAGCTTAAAAGGAAAAAAAAAAAAAAAAGGCGTGAGAGAGAAACAGAAAGGCAATAAACTGGAGAACCTCAGACTTTTGTTACAAGTGCCTTCTGTTTCTGTGGAAATGGAAATACTGTCTGAGTCTACCTGTGGCAAAAATGAGAAGATTTTATCAGCTGAACCTTTCTTCCTCCAAAAGAACGATTAAAGTGGGTTTAAAATGGGGCCACAGAATAAAAGTAGCTTTTAAAGGAAAGTTTGTTATGCAATACCATGAGGCTGACTGTGCAAGGAGGAAGTGCTAAGATCAAAGAATCACAGAGAGGCCTGGGCTGGAAGAGACCTTAAAGACCATCTTGTTCCAAACTCCTGCCATGGGCAGGGACACCTTCCACTAGACCAGGTTGCTCCAAGCCCCATCCAACCTGGCCTTGGACACGTCCACGGATCCAGGGGCAGCCACAGCTTCTCTGGACAACCTGCGCCAGGGCTTCACCACCTTCTCAGGGAAGAATTTCTGCCTAATATCCAACCTAAACCTACTCTCTGTCAGTTTATACCACATCCTCAGCTTTCACCTGAATCTACACATATTCCAAAACCAGGGACCCTCTGACCACTTCCCCACACCCTAACCTGAACGTCTGTGTCTGCATCAGCTTCCCTCACATCCCCAGAGCTGAGGCAGGAGGTGG
The DNA here is from genome assembly GCA_013397055.1 of Pachycephala philippinensis. Taxonomy (NCBI): domain Eukaryota; kingdom Metazoa; phylum Chordata; class Aves; order Passeriformes; genus Pachycephala; species Pachycephala philippinensis. Next base: position 4,513 of record VWZT01006078.1, on the reverse strand, counting down.
CTGTCACACAACTCAGCACACAGTAAATCAAGGCCAAGGGAGATGGTTCCAACAGCACGAGTTAGGTCAGCTCCGATTATGGGAACACGTGGAATACCAGTACTGCCACTGTAATTAAGGCCTCTGCTCCAATACAATGAGTTTTTCCAAGGAGAAGCTTCCTGATTGAAAACAAACCACACAAAGCCAGCAAGGACACAGCAGCTTATTTATTCTGCTCCTAAGTAGAAGGAAAATTTCAATTAGCTCTGCCTTCAATGACACCTCATTGCCTGCACGTGCTCTGGCCACAAAAGGCACATCTGACCAGCATAACCAGCCTGGCTGCAGGGAAGTCCTGGACTCAGAGCCACCAGCCTGCCAACTTCCTACTGGAGAGCCAGGAACGGGATTGAGCAACATCACCCCAGCCTCTTCAGAGGGTGCTTATTGCTGCCTGTGCCTGCAGTGTTTTGATTCACACTCCAGTAATGACTCTGCTCCTCCATCCCTCCCTGCCAACCGCAGCCTGACAAATATCTTTACATCAGCACCAGGCAGGGAATATTTGTTAGTCAGCTCCTAATTACAGCTCGAGGTTTGGACCACGTGCTGCCCAGCCTGACTAAAGGATATGGGCAGACAGAGCAACACTGGATGCACAATCTCTCAGAAATCAAAAATCATGAATTTTCAGATGTATGGGTTGAACTGAGTGAAATTGAAAGCACATTCAGGCTACGCTCATCTTACCACAGCTCCCCAATACCACCAGTTTTGCCTGCATTGCATTTATTTCCACCACTGCCATACTGAAACTTTTTCCAGAATGACAGCAGTTTGGGGATTTTTTTTGCCATGTACAATGTCTTCAAAATGAGTGCATGAATATACTGTCCCACCAGCCCTGAGAGTTCAAGAGGAGTGGCTAAACAATGGCTAATTATAGCTTCAGCACAAAAACTAACAAGGCAGCAAGTCAGAGTAAGAACAGCAGCATTCCAGCTTCCACTGCGGAGATGGAACGTAAAACTACCAAAATAAAATGGGAAAAGGCTGCCTGGAGGCTCAAAATATGCACGATTTTACAGGAACCCAAAGGCCTCCAAAAATCAGGTGCAAGTTCAAATTTCATTTAACCCCAAATACATGCAAGGTGTCATGCTCACTTTGCTCACTGAGGCAAACCAATTTATAAAAGTTTCTGCAAACATCTAGGCATGCTCCAGGCAGCACAGACCTCACAAGAGACAGGATCCACCCAATGGATGCTGCGTATGAACTCATCATGGATCTCTGTGGGTCACCAGCTCCAAGAACATGCAAGGAAACATCCTCTGCTGACACCCACAATATTTAGGGTAAAAGAAGCGTCCAGTTCCCTGCATGCTGGGGCTCATCTGGACATATTTCATTCCTCCACTTGGCCCCCTCTCAGCCTCAGATCACTGCATGCCTTCTGGAGAATAAAATGGGTGTTTCTTTGAAATATTTTGTGAGCACTTTGGTGCCACACAGAGGCACCCGCAGCATTAAGACATGAAGTCCTGGCAGGAGCTGTCTGGAAGGAGACCCCGGCAAGGCAACTGTACTGGGAACAGGCACCCATGAACAAAAGCAGCACCAAGCCCTGGCACAGCTTCCCAGCAGGGTTATGCAAGCCTTGGACAAAGCCCCTAGTATCAGCACAAACTGAATTGTGCTATTATACATTAAGGGCCCTGCTCTTGTGCAAGTCCAACCATAGGGCAGAATCCTCAAAAATTATCTTATCAACGCCAAGACACAGAACCTTTCAACCCCTGCAATATCTAGTCACATGCCCTTCCTGATATGGCATGGATAAATCCTGATGAGCAAAGAGAGGCAAAGGAAACACTCAGAACACAAAGGATTCTGAGTGACTTTTACATGCAAATTTCTAGCAAATACAAATATTTCCTAATACAGAAAACTGTATCACAATCACCACAGCAAATAGATGAGAACACCTGCTGCTACATCAATTGGCAGAATCCTAAATCTCAGTTCATGCTCTAAGGGCAGGACTAAAACACAAACTAGGCCCGCTAGTACTTGAAAGGGAATGTCTTTCACTGCCTGAGATGCAAAGAACAGGAGCAACACAATAGTAGAATCACAGACTCATTTGGTTTGGAAGAGACCGTGATGATCATCTCATTCCATCCCCCTGCCATGGGCAGGGACACCTTCCACTAGACCAGGTGCTCCAAGCCCCATCCAACCTGGCCTTGGACACTTCCAGGGATCCAGCTTCTCTGGACAACCTGTGCCAGGGTCTCACCACCCTCCCACGGAGAAGTTTCTTCCTAATAGCTAAGCTAAACCTAACATTCTGTCAGTGTGAAGCCATTCCCCCTTGTCCCTCATGAAGAGTCTCTCTCCACCTATCTTGTCAGCTCCTTCAGGCACTGGAGGCTACAATTAGGTCACCCCAAAGCCTCTCTTCTCCAGGATGAACAATCCCATCTCTCCCAGCCTTTCCTCATAGCAGAAGTGCTCCATCCCTTTAATCATCCTGGTGCCTCCTCCAGACTCTCTCCTACAGCTCCATGTCCTTCCTGTGCTGGGTGCCTCCAAGCTGGAGGCAGTTCTGCAGGTGGGGTCTCAGCTGAGCAGGGGCAGAATTTCCCCCTCCCCTGCTGCCCATGCTGGGGATCAGCCCAGGGCACAGGGGGTTTCAGGGTCAGGGTATAGCCAGCTGTCACCCACCAGCACCCCAAGTCCTTCTTAGCAGTTCCGTGGTGGGAGCAGGTGGTGCAGGAGAAGATCAGATGGAGACATCTTTTTATTGGCAGAGTTGTGTGTTTCGAAGAGGAGACAAGCAGAACCCCAAAATCCTTACTCAGAAAGGAACTCTACTGAATCCCTTTGACCACAGGAGTCACAGCAAGGCTGTGATTGTTGCCACACCATGCAAACCACACACTATAAATGCTGTGATTAGGTTTATCTCCACACCACCAAACACTGCTGGAGAAATCCAAGGCAGGAAGTGAGTGAGGCGTCACCTCAGCAAACCCTTCCCTGCTCAGCGATTCAGACACAACTTCTAAGAGCAGAAAGAGGGTGGGAAGTTCTGAGTAGACTGGACATGAACAAGACATGGAAAAAGAAAGATTTTACTCTGTCTAGGTAAGAAAATTTCCAGTGCTGCGTGCTGCCTTTTGCTAAGGTCACAGGAAGGATGGCAAAATGAAACCATAGTTTAGGAAAATCTTTATGTATCAGTGTTTCTCCAGAGGAAGCCTTAGTCCCAAGTACAAAGCCAACTTCCTAAGCTTTCCAGAAGCCAGGAATTCTATGCAATAGAAATTTTTCTGCGCTGTTTAATCTAGTGAATAGAAGAGCAGACCTGAGCAGGTCTTCCAGGTGCAATAAGTAGCAATTTTCTCTGCAAAGCTTTGGCACAGAAGGGACTGAGATGAGAACAGCCTGACCACACAGCATGGCTCCAGCAACCCCAGGCCAGTCTAGACCACCCCCTGCACAACGAGCAAAGTATTTATCCAGTGCCAAATTCTGGCAGCTGAAATCAACCCAAACGCAAGCTGTGCAGGCTCTTGGTGCTATCCCAGGCTTCCCACGGCAGCACACAGCTCCACACCAAAGCAGGTAGAAGCAGCAGCACTTCGGTGCTTGGGAATGGAGTAACCAAGTGGGACAAAGGAGTGGGACAAAGATAATGTTTAATTTTTCACTCAGCAGCTGTGATTTCGACTTCCCTTGCTGATGGGGAAATAACCCAACCAAACAACCAAAAACCTAGTACTCCTTCCAGGTTTGAGGAATTGCAAGATTCATGCCATGCCAACGTGGGCTAGGGCCAGCTATATTCCAAGCAACCCTGAAGTTTGCTTTTAGTTAAAAAATAATAGCCAATAAGCAAAGAGGGTCTCTAAACAATAAAAATTAATCGGCAAACACAATTTTTCTTAGCCAAATCAGCGCCTTCACCAAAATCCTGAGGAAGATACCATTCTGCCCCACCCAGGTGAAATAAACACAGACAAGCGAAAACACCATTTCTAATTCTCCCTACCCTGAAACTAGATAATTGTGGGGAATAAGGAAGCAGTGCATGAATAAGAGGGACACATTTACGTTTAGGGGAAGGGTATGAGCCTCGGGTGGAGGCCGAAGAGAGGACCTGACCACCCACCCTCGCACCCCGCCGGCGGCCGACCTCGGCCAGGCATCCTTTGAGGCCCGACCGGGACACCCCAGCACACACCCGGACAAGGCCCGGGCCTCGCTGCCTCACAGGCCGCGACAGGACACCCCTCTCTCTCCTCCCATACCAGCCTCGCACTCCCCGCTCACCATCGCTCCTGCTACCGCCAGCGCTCTCTCTCTCTCTCTCTCCCTCTGTCTCTCTCTCCTTCCTTCCTTCCTTCTTTCTTTCTTTCTTTCCTCCCTCCCTCCTCCTCCCCCTTCCCGCGGGGTCCCGGCGCGGCCGCGCTCCGCCCCGAGATTGCCGCTCCCCGCTGGCCGTGCCCCTCAGGGCGGAGCA
>VWZT01006077.1:910411-1033634 GCA_013397055.1 Pachycephala philippinensis | reverse complement strand
GGGGGGGGGTGTGAGGGGTCCCTGTGCCTACCCGGGGTCCATGTGAGGGGCTCCCTGCCCGGGGGCGTCAGGGGGTCTCCCGGGGCTCGCGCCGTTTCCCGCCGCGGCGCCGAGCGGGTCTCGCCCCTGCCCGCGGGGCTCTGCGTGTTTTCCTCCTGTTACGCGTCTGCTCCTCGAGCACGTTTAACAACCCGGGGCTGCGCGTCTCCCTCCCTGCCATGCCCGCCTTCCTTCCCCGGGGGCGGCTGCCTGGTTGTACACACGGGTCGGCACCGCCGCAGCCCCGAGCCCGGCGGAGGGGGCCGTGCCCCTCCTTTGTGTCCCCCCCGAGCGCGGGGCAGCGCTCAGACGCCGCAGCCAGGGCTGCGAGCTGCGTAGTAAACACTCGCAGACTGGGAAGGACTCCGCTCGCTTTCCCCGCATGGAAGGAGCTTGATCTCTGTCAATATTTAGAGGCTGTATGCAATAACCTGCCGTAGTGAGTGAGGAATTCCTGGAAATGAGCGCCTTGCCTTTTATTGCCGCTTTACCGCCGAGGAGGGGTTTCACTCGCTGTGCGCGGGGTGCGGAATTACGGCGGCATCCCGCAATGTAAAGGTCACGGGCTGCCGTTCATTTAAAAAAAAATTAATTCGCACATTGACACTTTATGTTTGTGCGTAAATAGAAAGGTTTGATGGCCGAACGGGCTGCAGTCTTAAAGGTGATGCATTTTTCTAAGCGGCCGTGTTGCACCTAGCGCCGAGGTTTGAGCAGCGTGCGAGCCACTTCCCCGGGAGCACCGGGAGAACGCGGCTCGTGGTGCGGGGCCCGGGCCCGTCCTGCCGCGGACCCTNCCGCCCTCCCGCGCCCCCCCCCCCCCCCCCTGCGGCCCCCCGCCTCGCTCGGGAGCTGCCAGAGCCCCGACTTTGTTTTTGTGCGTTTCCAACCTGTGATTGTGTTGCAGTGCCCGCCCCTCTCGGGCGCAGGGGGAATCGAGGGGGCAGGGAGGGCTGCGCTGCCATTGATTGCGCTGCATCGCCGGATTAATCCCGGGGCTGATCGGTTTTCTCCTGGTATGTCGGGCTCACGCTGGATTGAGGATCTCTTGCATGAAATTAGCCTTCCCTTGTTTCCTCGAGTATCTCTGTAGACCGGGCGATGGTAAATGTGCCTTGGAGCCCAACCATTTTAAACAGTGCTCCCTCTCCTTCCAGTGTCTCCAGAAACAGGGACGTTCCTGTACTACATCCTGATGCTTTAATTTCTTCTGCCGTGTGTTTTTCAGCACGCTCCTGGAGCTGTTGTTGTGTGCCTCTCCCTTTCAGAAAGATACGCGTTGTTGGAGGGAAGGAACGAGGAGATCAAATTTCTCCATTTTAAATGTAAAGGGAAAGAATTTAGGAGGCAGGAGGGCTTTTCTAAGAGTAGTGGTTTCAGATTGAAAAGAAAGGGGAGTTCTTCGGATGCACTGACAGTGAGGCTAAGTACACAAAAATAGATAAGCGGTCAAGAAGCACATAGATGGAGCCTATAATGCATGTTGAGTAATAATTATGTTTTGTTAGGCAGTAAATGCCTGTTAACTCCTTGCGAATTAAGGCCCAGTTTAGGCTTTTGGGCCAGCTAGGGCTGGAGGGCTGCAGTCTTACTTCCGTGAGTTGAACTTTTTGGCTAGAGCTGTTTTCAAGAGGGAAGATTAATCTTTAAGTTTAAAAACAAAACCCTTGTGCCCTTCTTCAGGGAAGGGCTTACAAAGGATCCAGTAGCATGGAGAAACAGAACAGGAGGAGGAGGAGATCTGCTGCGTTCTCAAACTGCTAGGACACACACTTAGAATTGTTTTCCTTGTCTTACCTGGTTCAAAGTACCTTGAAATAAAAATGCTCACCCAGCTCTGGCAATGAAGTAGTGCAGGAAGAGTATGTTAGGATTTTTAGGTTCTAGTCCTCTGAAGAGGTGGTTACCACTTACCTAAAATGAACATCCCAAATGAAATATCTTTTGAAGAAGATCCGGGTGTTTAAATATGGGAAGATATCCTGAAAAACTTGTCTTAGCTGAACACTGCCTCTAATCGATTGTCTTTGTAGTTTACAGTTTAATAGCCTTTGTTTTCACGAGTTATTGCTGAAAGAATTTTGCTGTTAGGGGGAAAAATGATCTCCAGAGCAGATGTTTTACATCTCTTCATATTCTTCTCTCTCCCCACAATAGTGGAAGGAAGATTAATCTTAATTTTTATTTGTTTTTCATATATACTGTGTCATAGCTAAAAGGCACTTCCATTTTCGGTCAAACAAGCAAGGCATTCCTAAATAGGAATACAAAGGAGTTACAACTAGAGGGGAGAGACCCATCCCTTTAATGCTAAATTATATGAAATGTGTTTGTGGTTATGTGACTGAAACCTCTTTAAAATGCAGGTAGCTTCAGTGGAGAGCTTCTGATTTAGAAAAAGTCATTAAAAAATGCTGAGAATTCCCGGAGATTGTGTTAGAACGGCACAAAAATGGAAATGAGAAGACCTTTCATTAAGATAGAGTTTGTGGCGGTGTACCCGTGCGTTTGATGTGTAAAGCTACAACTGTTGGAGGCTGTTTGATCCTGGGGGTGGGTTTAACATGAGGAGTAAACACGGTGTTTTCTTCCTGTTCTCCCTTGAGCACGATGGGATTTTGATTTTCAGCCTTTTGTGTATTTACAGAGGGAATGTCTAGGAGGGAATGGGTTAAACACTTAGAAGAAAAATAATAGTTTTAGGTGTGATAATACTTCAGATTGATGGATATCTTGATGGGTCTGCTCATGTTAGCACCGAGCTTTTGTTTGTCTATCCAGGCTGGATGTTGTGTTTCTGATAATGAACAGTAGCTCATGCTGATGCTTAATCTCTCTCACAGGTTGCTTAGTAAAAGCCCTCATGACCTGCTGAGTGTCGGCGTTACACACACCTCGCTCTTGCATCAGCATTTTCCTGTACGCCCAGTGGTTAGGGAATGTTGGTAACTGGGAGTTGGATAATTCCTGCTGTAATTGAGGTTGTGAATAGAAAATGCCAGAGCCAGTAAGGAATTGGCGTCAGGCGGGTTCTCCAGAAAGGGGAGAGGAGAGAAGTGCTCAGGGAGTGATGGTGCCTGGAGTCTGGGGGGAAGGAGAGTGAGCCAGGCAGTACTTGGACTTTTTTTTGATTGTGTTGGGTTGGACTTCTGGTTTGCAAAGCAGAACTGGAGCAAAGGCTTGTGTGAGTCAGAAACTGAGAGGGTTAGGAAATGGAAGTGGCTTAGCTAATATCAGGCAAAATGTGTTGAGAACGTGAGGAAGCAGAGGGATGGATGGGTGTGGAAAAAAGGTGTGTTGGAAGTTTCAGTGTTGAACCGATATTTGAGAGAGACACACTGGGGTTTTTGTGTGTGTAAAGCGAAGGAAATTTAACTTAGTTCTTATGTTCTGAGAAGTGAGGGAAGGAAGGGGCTGCAGAGAGCAAGAAGACAGATCAATTAGTTTGACTTCAGCACAACAGAAGACATGATTTATTTGGTTTAATAGGGAAATTGCTCAGATTTGATCAACTACTGTGTTAATTTTTGTGTCAGCTTTTCCCTGACACGTTGTTCCTCCAAACTAATTCTAGGGTTTAGTTAAAGCACACGCCAGTGATGCTGAAATTGTTTTCGTCTTGAAAGATACACACAAAATCTAGTGTTAAAGATCATCCATGTGATGATTTTTGAATCTATCTTCATTGGTAAATAATTAATTTCTATCAGTATGTGTTACCATGGGAAAAGTTGTTTCAAATCCTGTTTAATTTTCTGCTAAACTGGCATTTACTAAGGAAATCTTTGAGGAGAAATTTTTTTAAGCATCTAATATTTAAAATTAAAATCCATTTTAGGGCTGAAACTATTAGCTTTAAAGGACAATTTCAGTTCATGTTTAACTAATGCTTTTTCTCTTCCCCGGTAATTTTTGTTTTCATTTTACTCTGAGGTAGATTTTACCAGTGATCACTGGAACGATTATCTCAGTGAGAGCAAAAGAAGCAGTTTTGTTAAATAATTATATTGTGTGTATATTCCATCTGTGTGAATTGTGAGCTACTGCAAACTTCATTGTAGAGAAGTTTGTTTATAGTCCTGAACTTTGAGAGAGAGAGAGAGGCAATAATGTATGCAGGAAACCTGTTTTTCTCACACTGGATGTTAACTTTGTGATCCCACACAGCAAACAAGTTATCTAGCTCATCATCTGTAATGGCTCTAAAGTTCATAACTTACAAAATGTGCTGAATTAAATTATTTTAAAGAAGTTAGTGTATTTATCTGAATTATCTGTAGTTAAATTAATAAACTTCATGAGAATTATTGTACTTGAAAAGTTGATGGCAACTTGCTGAAAAAGTTCCTGAAACTTTGGTTTATGAAATTAAAAACATTCTTACTTGGATTTTAGTGTAGAGCTTTCACATTTGGAAATGCTTTTGGATGTTATCAAGTAGCAGCTGTTTTTTATTTACGTGTGAATGTGTACATAGGAATGGGTAAACTGCAGTTTATTATTGAAAACTATTGTGGATGCTAAATTTTTTAAAAAGCTGCAGTTTAAGTAATTGTCTCGGGAGTCTCATAATTAAAGTTGTTGCAGATTTGTAGTTGCAGTTTAATTCGGACCTTTCTGACAGAGCTGAGCTTTTAAGGTTTCTGGGCTTTGGTGCTAATGGAACGTGCTGCTTTGAAGAGTTTGTGTGCAGAAAGACTTTGGGAATGCAGTGATGTGTTTGAAAAGTAGAAATACTGTTTTAGTATTTTGATCTATTTGACATGTATAATTTTTCTATCACTGTAAATTGTATAGACAGCTTCTTTGTGTAGGTTAGTTGGATTAGTTTTTCTCATTTATGAAAGCCACTTTAAAAAGAATAGTTTCACATTTTTTTTATTGTACAAAAACAGAACTCAATAAACAGCAGTTGATGAAGACACATTGGTGGTTGTTAGCCAGCCTGTCTTGTATGTGGTTTTTTTGGGCTGCTTTTTTTCCGTCTTAGCCAAGTCATGACAGGTACAATCTGGACTGATTTCTGGAGTACTATATTTGTCTTTTTTTGTGTCCCGAACTGTCTGAGAGAAACTTTGAGGACCGGCAAACGATCAGCAACACACTGTGTTCATTCATATGTTTCTGTGCTCTGAAACAGAGCTGTACCGAGTCCTCAGACTCAAAGATAGGCTCTGGTTCCTTTAGACAGAACTTGTTAGTTTTGCTAAGTTTGATAATAGTTTGACTTATTAATTAATTAAGGAGATGAATTCTGGCAAACCCGGGTGTGTTGTGAAGATTTAACTTGCCCTTATCACTGGAAGTTTTGCTTTCTAACCTTTGCAAATGCAAAACATGAGCCATTCCCTTAGGATATCTTGCAAGACAGCAATTAACTTCTTCAGTGTTGATATCCTCAAGAAGTTGCTGTTGTGGCACAAGATTGTTTAAAATGTGCTGAAAAGCAAAATTGTTGTTTCTTTATTTACAGATTGATTTGCATATGACTCCTAAGATTTAATGTAACCGAATTTTATTTATTTATTTATTTTTGAATATCCAGACCTGTACATTTCCAGTTAGTCTGTTTCTCTCTTGGTAAACTTGATGGTATGAGCAGAAACAAACATCTGTATATTGCAGTGACTTCCCAGATAATTTTTTCAGTGAGACTGTTGTCTTTGACTTATCTGAGGAGAAGGAATCTCACACCCCAATAAAGTACTAAGATTAGTCCTTTACAGGTCCAAATCCACTAGTAAATAATTGGGTAGAACATAAAAGGTACGCTTTTGCAGCAGCACGAAGTCATTTTAATAATAACTTAGAGCAAGAATTTCTGTGGTCACTGAAGTGCTGACCAGGCTGGGTTTTAAGACTTTGTTACATTGTTGTACATGATACAAATAAACCTTTTAAAGCAGGAAATAGGTGAATGTGCCTTACCATCATAGTTTATGACTGCGGTGTGTGTGTCCTGCTTTTGTGGATACTTAGTTTGTGAAGGTGTATGTTTGGGGCAGGTCCCCTCACCGAATGAGTTTGTTTGCCTGTGTTGCCAGCGAGGCACATGTTGCTGCAATAGCTCTGTGACCGGTCAGGGAATTTTATCTCCAACCCCTTATTGGTGCCATTACATGCTGTAAAGATAGCTCTGTTTACTTGGAAGTGTGAGCATCAACTGATCACAACACTTTCTCTTAACAGGTGGGCTTTTTTTGGAGTTCTTTGTCGAACATCCCTTCTGCCTGTGCCGGGAGCAGTGTCAGAATGTGACAACATCAGGCAGATGAAGGAAATATTAAGAGTTTTTAATGACAGAGGCAAACTTTACACAAGTGGTTTTCCCCTGCTGTTGAATTGGTGATGGGTCATTTTTACTGACTGTTTCCAGCAGCTTTGTAGTTTTTGCCTTTAATGTGAACAGTTTGCAAATTATTACACTACTCATTTAAGTGAGCTCCTTACACAATACTGTTCAAATAGCAGAGGGTTTGATTGGAGGCAGGAAAGAAGAATTTTTTGAAGTTCAGAATGCATGAAATGAATACATGTTGAAGTAGTCAAAGATCTCTTGTACTTTATCAGAGAGGAGTCTGCTTGAATGAAAGGTACTGTACCTGCTGTTAAGTTTATAAACTTGGTTTATACAGATTACTTTTTAAATTATTCATGATGCTACGTTACAAGTATATCTGACAGGTTTAAAATAAATGGCTTGATGGTAAGAGGGAGCATGCATAAATTAGAGCTGGGATAATGTGCTCTTTGAAGTATCTCTCCCATTTGTTACTACTGGAATACAGTAGGTAGCTGCAGCTGAGTGTGTGATTCTCAAGTGAGAGTACATCATTATCTTCAAACTGTGGTGTAGTGGCAATTCTTATGTAAGACAGATGAGACGAAGCGGCAGGGAGGACCAAGGTGCTCGCTTTGTTTTTAGTTATAGACGTTTCTGCTGAAACAGGGGGAGCATTTATGGGTTGAAAAGTTGGAAGCACAGCTGTTGGAAGGGTCTGCTGGTAGCTGTGCATTGCTAAGGTTAGGGTGGCATCGCTTTGTTTTATTTACTCTTCTCTGTCAGCATTGCTGTGGGTTTGTAAGAGGTGTTTTAGCAAGGTGCTTGTGCTTAGTGGGACGCTGTGTCTGATTTGCATATGGATCGTGGTACTCAGCTTGAGAAATCTTCCTGGGATGTGTGCACGGGGAAAACTTTTCGAGAGCTGAGCTGTTGTGTTTGGAGAGGGTTTTTGGTGGGGAAAGAGAATTCCAGATCTCTTGGATGCAGAAAGAGCTTCCCCAAACATAAATTGACGTAGTGCTGATTTCCCTGATTCTTTAGACAGGCAGCTCATTATATTTGAGAAGCAAACTCCCGAAGGAATTTATGGGATAGGGGAAAAAGCCCCCATAATGATGTGTGATAGAGCAGCCATAAAAATGATCACAAGTTTTTCTGAAAGTGGAAGGTCTTCTTGTAGACAGGGATAGTTCAAATCTTAAGCCTTAAAGGGATACAGCATTTTGGAGAAAGATCTGGTGACAGCTGCCCCTGGAAACTGTCTATAACCAACTTTCTACAAGAGAATTGGCTTGTGCTTGCAGGGAAGGGCTTTATCCCTGGATTCACTGGACTGGTTTCCTTACTATTTCCATTGGCTTCAGTTTAGAGTCATCTCCACATTTTGACCTTCTACAAGTAGTACTTTTTACTTCCCTGCTGCTCCTCTCACGTCCCCTTGGGTCTGTCTGTGTGAGAGTAGCCTTGAAAGGCTTGAAAAGTGCACTCTGTTCATGTTGGGCAGGGAGTGAGGAACCAACCCTGCACGGTAGGAACGGACACGTGTTTGCTCAGCTCAGCTGACCTTAGAGTAACACTTGGCTGAAGTGTGAAGAGTTGAAATGGCAGTGGAAATTCCTTGTTTGTCCTGTCCCCGTGCTCTTTTCCAGGACAGAAGTTAGTTTTACCGTGGTCTTTTTTGCTCTTTCCTGGGATTTTTGATGTGTAGTCAAATTGTTGTCTTCCCTAGTCAAATTTCATGTGTCCCACTGGGGATGTGGTTTGTTCTCCAAAATACTGCTGGGCTTACATAGCATGGATTGTTCTTTTTAAGCTTTCAGGTGGTTCTACCTTTCTTTTAGCTGAGAACCAACTTAAGAGAGACTCAGCAGGGCGATGACACAAACTTTAAGAGTTCAGAGTTCCACTGGGATTAGAAGGGGGAGCCCACTGGAATTGCAGTAGTGCCTGACTTCCTGTACTGGATTGGATGTTGCTTCTTTCTGGTTGTTCTGAACCCCAGCGTGTGGAAGCAGCTTGTGATGCTATATTGGTTGCAGTTAACATTGTCTTTCAGTCCATTGTGGCTGAAGCTTTTGTCTTGTTGTTTGTGTGTGAGATGGATGTAAATTTATTATCCCTTGCAAACGCTTTGTCTCCTGGGATGTATGGAACGATGAATTCCAGCTGTGTTAAGAGATACATGTAAGTTACTGTTACTCTGTGCCCTTTGCTCCTCTTCCTCAGACCTGAGAGATGGGGGAAGCCACAAACTAGAAGGATGTATGACCAGTTGTATGTGGAAGAGGATGCAAAAAGTCCAAGGGTCTGTTAGTTCTGTTGCTTGTGCACCTTGGATGTGGAGATCTTGTTTTACTGAGTGATGTTCATATTCCCTGCAGCTCCTCCAGTGGCTGTGCCTGTGATGGAGCTGGAGTCTGTGCAGTTGTCCCCGTAGAAAAGAGCAGAAATGGGGTGTAAGAAAAGCACGTCTGTTGTTTCAAACTTGAGACTTGGCTTGGTTAGAGGCTGATTTGAGCCTGCCAGGGTCCTGCCTGGGAGTGACTGGAGGTTTGTTTGTTTCTTTTTTTTGTGTGAGCGCTAATAAAATGTTTAAATTTTTATTACTTTGGAGTAGGCTGACCACGTGGACAAATATTTTCATTGATACTATATCTCAACAAAAGGCATGACATATGTATTAAATATTTAAATTCTGGTATGAGAGTCTCTTCTAAGATTCAAGCTTAGATATTCTTAGATGGGTTGTGGTTCTGAAGTGGCCAGGGAAGGAACAAAGGCCCTTCCAAGTCGGTGCAGTTGTTGTCCTGCAGAAATCAGGCACAGAGAAGCGCAGTGGAGAGTGTGTGGTGGAGGTTCTGGGCTGCAGCAGAGCACACGAAACACACATCTGTTTGTACGCGGGCTGTGCAGCTCTTCGGGTAGTTCATTGTTTAAATAAACATGTTGCATTAGCTGTGAGGCTTCAGTGCCAAATGCCCACTGATGAGATGTATGAGGGTTTTGTTGTTCCCAAGCCACACTGAGGAACACAACAGCTTTATAATTCAACACGTTTGAGGAAGATTACAGAAAGAATTTGGGGTGGATCGCAATCAGCACTTCAAAAGCAACAGCTTTAGAGTAACTCCGCTACAACACAGAGCAGCCCATGGAAAAACACTGTCATCTTAACAGATGCAGTGTTATTTTGGAGATTCCACTGTATAAATACATGGACTGTGGTTAAATTGTGATGGCAACAGATGCAATCTCAGTTCTCGACTCTTTCATCTCTTTAATATTTAAAAATACCCTGCAAAGTAAAAAAAAAAACAACCAACATCAAGACTGAAAATATTCCTTCTGTAAATCGCTGGGGCTGTATCTTTCGGGCCGATATCAGTTTGGGTACGTCACTGCAGATGGAACTTGGGCAGAGTAAATGCTCATCTCTGTGAGGGAGCTGCAAATGCTGCTACTCACGACTTATTGTACCATTTGCATATGAATGGAATTATTCAGCTCTACTTAAGAAATGTCAGCGAGATTGAAGTCAGAGTTGGTTAACCTGGCAAAAAGATATTTCCAGTATTTTTCATGAAAGAAAGTGATAGTATGTAGACAAGAATTACACATTCCACTGGCTAAGCCAACACTGTCTGAGGATTTTCTTGGTGTCTTTGTAGTTGATATCAGTGACTTTATTTTTAAATTTGTCTGTAATACATTGCAGTGTTGAAGAGCAAGAGAGTTGGAATGTGGGAATCAGATGCTGTATCTTAGTGCTGCACAGTTGTGTTCACATTTGTTTTTCCTTCCAGATTTTATTTTGTTTAAATACTGTTTGAAAAATATAAATTCAGAGCAATTCTTCTTTTTAATGAAGAGCAAATAAAGCATAGCAAGATATTTTTACCAGTGCATTCACCTTTATCCATCCACTAGTTGGATAGAAAAGCCTGAAGTTAAATACTGTAATTTTAAATACAGGATTTTAAAAGGAACCAGATAATTTGTGTGAGCATTGGTAGTCATGCATGCTAAAATAGGGAGTGATCACATCTCGTGCTTCAGGAGCTGCCAGTATTGAAGGGTTGCGAAGAAATTGTATTCCTCCTCCGGGTGTCTGTATTTCCCTCCCCATTTGTAAAATACAGAAAGAGCTGTGCTTGGGGGGTGGTTAAAGGCTTCGTTTTTGCAGCAGGGACGTGACTTGGGATGCTCGTGTGACTCTGTCATCCAGGTGACAGCACTTTCACTGGGAAGCTGCTCCTTGCCAGGCGTTGGATGACTATACTCTGAACAGAAGTGTGAGGATGGGGGTGTTGGCATCAGCTGACTGATAAGGAAGATAGTATATTACACTAAAAATAAACCCAGATCTTCACAGGCAACTGTGAGCATTACCTGGTGTCATGTGCAGCTAGAATGAAACAGAAGTCGAGGCGGGTTGAGCGTGGCGCAGCCTCCCTGTGAGGATGTGTTGGGATGTTCCCTGTTCATTCCATAGGACTTCTCTCCCTTCTTCAGGAGCAGCTGCTCACAGAGGTGTGCAGCTATTCAGTGTTTCCTGCTTGTTGCACGTGTGGCCACAGCCCTCGTTCACTGCAGTATCACAGCACTGCTCTGAGCTTAGGATCACTGTCCCTGCTCCCAGCGTCTCATGCCTCGTTTGTGTTTAATGCCCTTGCAGCTTCTCCCAGAGCTGTGCCATGGGAAGAGGTGAACCCTGTGTAATGGGGAGAAGGGGAGAGCGGAGGGGCTGAGGGTGTAATTGTCAATTTACTGATTTCTGCAGGGGGAGGGAGGAATGCTCCATTTAGGATGTCTGCACACCCTGGTTGGGTGCGTTCCCCTCTGTTCTCCCTCTCCATCCATATTCCACCTTCCAATGGTGTCACACACTCACCCTGTGGCTCCTCAATGTCTTGGTTGGCTTTGCTGGTGCTGAGCCTGGTGCTCAGAACATGAACACGTGCTTTTAGGCTGTGGGTGTGCAGGATGCTGTGAACAATCGGAGTTGTGGAGATGCTCAGAGGCTGGAAGAGTTCATTCTCCTCTCACCTGTCCTAAATAGTGAATTATGCTCATGGAAGCGCACTGTGAGAGCCCAAGGGGATGGGATTGTGTGGCTTTGCAACCTTCTGGTGAAAATGTTCTGAATTTTGGTCCAACTTGCTCAAAGTTTATTTCTTCCTTAGTATGAAGGCCTCAGAGCACTACTAATACAACTTTCTTTTTTCTTTTATTGAGATGAAGGATTTTCGTAGTGACTTAGAACAGCAAGCAGGAAGAGCTCACTCCAAATATACAGTTTTAATCTAATTTTGCATATTTTTAGTTGGATTTTTTTAATGACTGACAGCTGTTAGAACTCTGATTCACAAACAAGCATTTTTGAAAGTACTAGACCTTTTTGCTAGTGAATAGCAATGTGTTTCTACAAATTCATGTAAATAATTAGATGCCTTGGATGCATTGGCTCAGATCCTTAATTTTCACATTTTTAAGTGAGAAAATGGCAAATGATGTATTTTCTGGTAGATTACTTCTCATTTGTGTTATTTTTTTATTTGGATGGAAAATGGAATTTTAATTGAAATGCAGAAGATCTGAGTTTTGAGACTTAATTGAAACTCCAAGTGTGAAGGAGAGGCATGATTTAAAAAAAAATAAACAGAAAAAATAGTTTGTCATTGTTTCTCAAAAGTTTAGAGTTCATAGATCTTGCCCACTGACTGTTTCACAGGTTTCTATGCAGGAGTCCTTTTTAATTTGGGATTAAGAGCTTGTTGAACTGAACCATTTGAGTAAACTGAAAGGAGGCACTGCAGAAGTAGCTGTTGAATGTCAAAGTTCTCTGAGCATTTCATCAAAGGGTGGCTCCAAGAGAGCATTGAACAGCAAATTCACCAGTCCCAGCTTTTTTTTGGTGTAAATTATATGCTTACTATTTTTATTTTATTTAAATTACAGTAGGCATTTGCCCTAATATACGCTGTTACAATTTCATGTTAGATTTGTAATTAAGTTTATTTTTAGAAGAATGCATTTAAGTGGTTTATATAAAATGATTTTCTATTTTTGTAAATGAAATAATTGTTTTTTATTGACTTTCGATTTCATGCAAGTATGGGGGTTTTTTTGGCTTGAAGGTTGTGTAAGCAGAAAGAAATTAATGATTTGAGCGTATTTTCGTAATACAAAGAATAGAAGATTCATTGTCAGTAGCTGGGGACACTGATAGGCAGAGTTAACTCTTATTTAGGCACGTTCAAATTGAGTGATGGATGTTAGAGGGTGTGGTACAGTGGGTTTATATAATAAATTTTCCTATTGATTATTTTTCCTGGTTGAGTTGAGAAAGGCAAATTGTGAGTGCATTTGGGATCTGACGCAAGATGGTCAGAATGTCGCAATCCTGAAAATGTCGCAATCCGGGGCAAATCTGATGGACAAGTGAGTGTTAATTGTGAGCGAGCCAGATTTGCTATTTTTAATTTGGCCTCGATATCACGTCTCTTCACAGATGAATTTGAAGGCTACAGGGAGTTGAATGATGAGTCACTATTGAGTTAGTAAAATCACAATTGATCTCCATTTCCTGTTGATTCCAGAATTGCTGGAGTGTGAAAGCTGAGAGTGACTGATCACTTCTTGGAGGGGAGTCTGAGGGTGGAATGTGGAAGTGACTCTCTCTGAAGTAACTCAACGCTGCCCTGGGTGTCAGGACAGGGATGTGTGCAGTGAGAACAGGTGTGTGTGTGATGGTCTGGCCGGCTGAGTTACCTCCAAGGAATGATAATCCGCGCACTAAAATACGCTCGCCCTGCAGCAAGGTGGGGGGAAGAGGTGTCTTAAGTGGCTAATGATAGAAGCTGAAGATTAAACTTTTCATTAGTCTGCTCGGTACTGGAGTTCTTTCTGATCGACCTGTGTTTGTGTTGCTTAGCTCAGACCATTCTCTCCTGAAATGCCCGGTTCGGGTTGCTGTGGCAGTGCCCTGCTCCTGTGCGGCGGGGCTGCAGCCCGAGCTCTGCACAG
Organism: Pachycephala philippinensis; assembly: GCA_013397055.1. Taxonomy (NCBI): domain Eukaryota; kingdom Metazoa; phylum Chordata; class Aves; order Passeriformes; genus Pachycephala; species Pachycephala philippinensis. The sequence goes on along the minus strand of VWZT01006077.1, from coordinate 1,020,286 downwards.
TGGCAAGGGGGATGCAGGGGCAGCAGTGGGGTGGGACGCAGAACATTTTGTGTGTCTGTTGCTGTTTGCAATTACCTTTTGATGAATGGCAAATCGTCATTCTGCAGCTTTGTTCTTTTCTTGTGATGGAGATACTCTTTTGACAGATACTAATTTAAAACATTGTGGTAACACGCAGGTAAGATTTAAAATTTTTTTTTTCTTCCTAGAACTTACTGTTAGCAAAACCGTTTTTTTTTTTTTTTAAATAGGAACTATTAAGTCACATTACTAGACTCTGCCCACGTTGCATATGTGAGAGTAAATTCTGCTGAAAGGGGATTTGTTGGAAGAAATTAAAGGGAGGATGTACACTGTTCTGAGTTGTACTGGAAGCAGGCTATAAAGAAACCTTGAAGTATCACTTCAGGAAGAGAGAACTTAGTTCCCTGGAGGACTAAGAGGAGGTGGGAGGATGCTCCTCTGCTGCATCCCTCACAAAATTCTGATTTTAAAGAATTTTTCTGAAGGGGTATTCTCAAAGGGGAGGTAACAACCTGTGTTCTGCCTTACGACTGTTCAGATGGTCTTTGAACCATTGAAACTTGTCCTGGCTGTACTCTCTGATATACTGTGTTAAAACAGAAATAAAGAACTAGGAGAAGGAGAGATATACTTTTGACTTGGAAAACATGTACAAGTTTTCCCCAGTGTTGCCACAATTAGGATTGTAGAAAACTGGGAAGGGGGGAAAAAGAGATGGCTGATCGTGCTGTCTGGGAACAGCTCAGTTTTCAAATTTGTAAACAAAACAGGAAAAAATGTCCTGCAAGCTTCCTGACAGGCAGGGTGTGCGGTTTTCAGTCAGAGGAGCTGATTCAGTTGGTCTGGCTTCTGCAAGGGAACAACGAGAGGAATAAATTGCTCTGAGAGGGTGTAAAGAACTTTCCTTTCCTCTAGAAGAAGTTGAGCAAACAGGGAGCACTGAGTTGCATGGTTGAAATTTGGTGAGGCGTGGAAAGGACACTGGTTTTCAGCAAAGTATGATGTTTGTTCAGGGTGTTGTGAATTCAGGAGTAAGAGTTGCCACACTTAAAAGACACCTCTGAATCGTACTGAGGTTTAAAGGAGCTGCAAGAAGCTTTATGAGGAGGGATCTTGGCAGTTCTCAACGCTGTCGCTTGCAGAGAATCTTCAAGTACTTACAGCCACACCTTGATACCTTGTACCTTGTCTTGTAGGATCTCTGTTGATGTGCCCCACTACAAGAGCACTTTGTTAGTCCAATTAACTGTATAATATTTTTATAATACTTGTGTTTTGGAAAAATCAATATGACCAGTTTCTCTTTGAAATGACAAGAAGCCTGTTGTGCTGACAGAGTAGAACGCATTAGGAAGTGGTGCTTTGTATCCTCTCAAGTGTAATGTGCTCTTGTTTTCTCTTAATCAGCAGGATGTTCTCCTGTATGTCAGATGTCTTAGTTGTTTTTGTGATCTCTATCAGAGAAGAGTGAGGGGGGAAAAATGTCAGAGGAACAGAACAGGTTTAAAAGCTTTATAGCAGAGAAAGCCTGCAGCCCTGCATTTCTGTTTTAGTAAAAGTGGTAATCACCACCTTAGGGTTGGACACTTTGTGTTTATGTTTGTGCTTTAAACAATAAATAAAAGAACAACTTGCCCTTCAGAAGAACATAATGCGTAGCCTGCTGAAATACTCTGGAGCATAAGGGATATAATTAACCCTTTTCCCTTTAGCTTGGTTGTGTTTCAGAAGCAAGATGTCTAATACATCTGAAATTGCTTATTTGCCAGTTCACTGAAGTAAGGATTTTTCAAGTTGATTGTCTGAAAATCAGACCTCTTCTTCCTCCCTCTGTTGCCTTCCCCTCCTTCCCTATTTTCTGAGCTGCAGTTTCCAAATTTATAGTAGGTCTAGTAGTGTTTTTTTTTTGTTTTTTTTTTAAACTTAAAAGTAGCCATTGAGAAGGAAAGCTTATTTCCCATCACTCTTGCTCAAGGCTATAGAGAATAGATCTTGGAAGTTCAGGCACTTGTCCAGGCTTTTCAGAGGCATTTTTAAGAGATGCTTTTGATGCAGTAAAGGAAGGGCAAAGACTTGAAAGGACTGATAGCACAACCAGGATTTGGCTCAATGCATGAACGAAACCTCTTCCTGTGATCCTTTAGTATTTTGCTTTACTGATCAGGTTTCGGGTAGCACAAATCAATTCTGAACTGTTCCCTCAGATAGTTTTGGTCTGAACTGTTCCCTCAGATAGTTTTGGTATGATTCAGTGAAAATGGGCTGAAAGGAGACAGAACCTGAAATGCTTCCAAATAATTTTTTCCCATCTTGACTCTCCTTGAAGTATGTGAATTAGTGTGAGAAAGTGTGTGTAGCTCCCACTGGGTCAAATGGAGGTTGAGATAAAAATACTCGTCTCTGTGTGTATTGTGATATTGATCGTCGTGTGGTAAATAATTCCTCGGCAGCAGGATTGCCAAGTCTGATGTTTTACACTTCATTTGTAAGTTCTGGTGCAGTCTTGCTTCTGGCTCTGTGCTCAGACCTGCTTTTTGTTCTTCGATGGAGATCTGCTTCATTACTTCCTTTTGACCAGCCTTTCCTTTCTGATAAACCATCATCCTTTGGATTGGTTTAGCTGCCCGGAGCTCACAGGCTCTGTTAGTCACAGCTACTCTCATTTCCTTGTGACATTTTAATAAATTAACGGTCTCCATGAAGACTCATTGCTGTTTCTCACCTCTCCCAGCATAGATTGCTTCCCGGTCTCTTTCTTTGAATTTCTTTGTTTTTATCTGTTGCATTGTACACATCTTTACACAGTGTTACCCAACACAGTCATTCCTGTCACTTGGGGACCTCCTTCTTTGGGCACTCACGTTTTCCATAGCGGACTAGGAAGTTTTCTGTTAAAGGCAGTGTGGCACTTTCACAGACCTGGGGGCGGTTCTCGAGTTCAGGACTTTCTCTGTGTCCTAAATTGCTGGTTAACTGTGGAGGCAATAAGGAGACCGAGTCCTGGTTTCTGACTCTGAAGTTGAATGAAGCTGGCATGTGGTAAAGCAAAGCACTGTCGGCTCAGATGTGTTTTCTTAACATGGAACCAACTAGCCTTGCACAAATACCGTGGTTTTCTTTCACAACAGCGGAGCGAGGCCAGCGGAGCTGTCAGACGGGTGAGGCGAGGCTGAGGGCTGTCCATCACCTCTGCTCCCGCACCAGTTCACCTTCAAGCTGGCAGCTGGAAAGGAGGGTGCTCTTGCCCAAATCCTTTTTACCTGTGTTCTTTTCCCTTCTGTTATTTTATGTTTTTCTTTCTCTGAGTTGGTTTAAAGCTTTGTGTTTGGATGTGGCACTGTTACCCAGCGCGTTGTGCCACCGAACACCTGCCCCGGTGGCACAGCTTCTGTTGGCAGGAGCTGTTTGGCTGATGGGATTTAATGTTGTTTGGCGAGGCAAATCATAACTACAGGCAGAAGAATGCCTTTTTTGGGGTGGCTGTAGTGGTACAGTGAAGATTAGATTCTTCTTTTACCTCACACATTGGCAGCTGGTTTTGCTGTTGATGCTGGTGGGGAAGGATGTGGGGTGCTATAATTAGTTGTGGGATTTCAGAGCTTGGCGAAACCTTCCTTGTGTCCGAAGGGAACAGTCTCACCAAAACTTTTTCGAACGTAGTCTGGGTCCAGAGAGGGGTTTGCTTTGATGCAGTCATGTAGCCTAATTCTAAATTCTTGTGAGCAGCTTCTTCCTGTGCGCTGGTTTCCTTCTCATGAGGGGATGTGCAGAATTATTTTTTTGGGTGGTCCCTCTGTTTGAGAGATGGCAATTATTGAGCATCAGCTAATATTTTTTTGTCTATCTTGCATACTGTAAAGTGTCTGTATTGTTGTCATGATAAAAGGGTTTCTGAAGGCAATGAAACTAAAGAATATGTCATTTAGGTTTATATACTTAGGAGTGAATTACAGGGTTCATGTGGTTTCTCTTCCTTCCCTTTGTTTAGTTCCTCCTTTTATTTGTTGCAGTGGATAAAGTTCACTGTTTAATTTTTAATTGAAGTTCTTTAAGGGAAGATTTCTTATCATAGGTTAATTATAAATATATTTTCTTTAATAATTTAAATATTAAGTAGTATACATTTATTAACACTTTGCTGAAGAAACACACCTGCTTATAGGCTGAGGTTCCAGGTGTTCTAGTGCTAAACAACCTTTTGACAGCAGTTGCCCATCCACAATTCCTCCAGAGAGGATATTTTTATTTTAGTTCTGTCAACCAGGTCACGGCAGTTAAGTTCTATTGCAGTTAAGAAAATTTGAGTCTAAAAACTTCTATTGTGTCACGTCCCCCCTGCCCAAGATGAAAATTGATTTTTGAGAGGATGATGTCTTTAAGATAGCAGTCTTTCCAAAAATTGTGCTTTTCAAGAATCAGTTCAGGTTAAACCTAGAAAAGCATTTTTAGATCCACTTTTTCCTGGTGAATGCAACAAGCTGATTTTAAAGATGACTTTAAAGTTGTGTGTCTGAGTTAAAATCTTGTTTAGTATATCTGTAGATACCCACTATAAAAACAAAGCAGAACTATCACTTGGTTGTTTTTCTCTCCTTGATGTTATCCATCTTTTTGACTCAGATTTTTTCTAATTTCTTACATTATCTTCTTCATGACCAGAACAAATAGTGAAATAGTACGAGGGAGCTGGCTAAAGTCAGGTTAAGTGTTTGTTCTTCATCTATGCATTTAGGTAGCAGTGGAGTGTGTATACAAGGTAAAGAGTAAAAACAGTGATGAAGACTGAGCTCTCCATCTTGGTCTTGCCTTGATTTGCCTTCTGGAACAAATATGTGCTGCTGCAGATTCCAGTGAGGAGAGGTTCCTGAAGTTGGGAGTGTCTAGAGCAGCATCCAGGTTTGATATTGCTGCTTGGTTTGCCCGAGTCCTGTCTCCTGGAACTTCCTGCGTCCTCTTCCCCCCAAAGTCTTGCAACACCCTTCTTGCAACACTCTTCCCCCCAGTTTTGGCTGAGAAGGGGGGTGGAGTAGGTAATCCCTGATGAGGAGCTGCTGAATGAAAGGTGCCATGGATTTATTTGTCTCACCCAGTTGGACCCACTGCTTTCTCACGGGGGGATTTGTCAGAAATGCATCAGGGCAACCTGTTGCACCCCAGACTTTCCAGAAGCACCTAGCAGAGGGTGAACAGCAATTCTCCTGCTTGCTCTGCTGTTCCAGGGCTCTTCTGATAAAAGTGGATATTGTGACAGGAATTGCAGTTGCCAAGCAATAGAACTCAGCAGAGCCTGGCTGGTTAAACACCCAAACTGTTCTGCTCACCAGAATTGCAGCATCGTGCATCACCCACAGCGCTTCTAGGCAGTGTCTAAAAACTGTGTGAGGTTGGAAATCCAATGTCTCGGGCAGTGTGTGAATGTAAAATAGACAGTATGGGCTGAAGTGTCACCTTGAATGTAAGTGTGGAAAGCGGCTGGGAGTAAACCACTGTTGGCCCTTCTCTTTTTAACACGGTACATATATTTAGGTTTTTTAACTTTATTTTTACTGTTTTACTGTAATTTTCAATTAATTGTTAATCAGAACATCTGCATAGATACATTGAAGATCCTATACTCAGGCTTTCCTTGTATTTTCAGATAAATGAGACTCCTGGAGTTCCAGTAGTTAACTGTGCCTAAAGAGCTTTAGTTTCCCATGCTTAACCCTATTTATCTGGTAGCTTCTCACCTGTGTGCATTAAGGGTGCTTTGTTTGAAGAGAGGCCCACCTTGAGTGGTATCACAGAGGTTTTTAGTTCTCTTTTTCCATGGTTATTGTGCTGTGATGCCTCAGAGACAATAAATACCGTGTGAACACTGCCCTTGTGGTATTAAGAACACTTCCCTTGGTTGGGCTGTGTTTGTGGTACTGAAAGTGAGTCAGAAGCATCCAATTCACCAGAAAAGTGAGTTCCCATAAAAGCTCCTCCTGGTATAGCTGCTTTGGTTTATATTTGCCTTAAATTGAGTTCTGGTGCAAGTGTTTTTGGTTGATAAGGCCTGAACTACTTTAGCTTGTCTCTGGCGCCAGCCCAGGTGTTTTACCTTGTATTTGGAGAGGAAGGTTCTTTTTTCAATCTAGTTAGCTCATGGCTGGAAAGCCCCACAGCACCTGCATATATGTAATTTAATACCTTTAAAGCCCTTTTTGGGGATTGCAAGTTGGTCATATTTTAACTGCCTGGAGAAAGCAGGTTACAGCATGACCTTTGTGATTTTTAAGCTGTGTAGCTGCCACGTGAAGGGAGGGGTGGGAGGGCTCCCTGTTCTGTTAAACGAAGTTTGATAGCATTCACTTTTTCTTCTGTTCAGTTAGATCGTAATTTTTTTTTTAGCGTTGTGTTAAATTTCTATTTTGGTAGAAATACAGGACTAATGGAAGTCTTAGTTCAGTTTGTTAAAACAGAAACATCTCTGTGGAAGGCCAGAGAACGTGGGATTTCTGTGTTTGATTGCTTAAGAGCTGGTTAGCACAGCACAGTAGGGCCCTGTGTTGCATATTGTTAAGAGTAATTGCATCAGACTGGTAATTTTTCCGTGGATCTATGACTCATTATTAAATCCTTTGCTGACCATTATGGATGCAGTTGTATGTTATGATACTGTTTTGTCAGTTTGCTTCTAATGAAGCCTGAATGATCTGGCCTGATTAGCCAGCCATTTTTGGAAAATAATAATACTAAAAAAATTCCCCAAAAGCTTTTAAAGAGTGACAGGTTTCCTAGATTACTGCAGGGTGGCAACCCGGCAGGCAGCAAAGAGCATGGTAAAGTCTTCCTCAGTGTGAGTTGCTGAGCCCAGCCACATGATGAATTTTCATTCTGGAAGAATTTGGCTGCTTATCCCGGCTACCTAAGTGTATATCCCATAGGTTTCTGTCAGCCAGTTGCTGAGTCACTTGGATGTGCAGACAGCTGTTTTAAAAACAAATAAATAAAATCATGCGCACCACTATTTTTTTTTAAAGGTGGAAAGAACAGTCCCCAGGAGAGACAGTTTTTGCTAAGCTCTATTGTCATCACAGATTGTGAAACATAAATTCAGTGTTATAAACAGCTTGTAATTTCAGTCTTCCATTTTTGCTTTAGCAGGCATTAGACTGAAGCTGCTGGCATTGGGTTTAAACATTATTAGCACCATTAAAAAAATGTTTTACTCTCATAGTTATTGATCATAACGTGCCACCTACTCACTTGTATGTTACATGTTTTGTGTAGAACGGCACGTGCTCATTTTGTGGTGCTGTCAGGGAAGTTACAGTGTGGGATAAGAAGGAATGCAGAGGTTTTAAAATCTGTCTGCTGTGAGGAGGGGGCTCATCTGTAGTGAGTTAGGCATTACCTGCTTTCTTCTGCAGTTTTTTTTGTTGTTTGACGCTTTTCTCACAAGCTGGCAAACTCGACCAGGCTGTGACTCTGCAGTGTTGCAGGGAATTATCCTGGAATTGCATTCAGCTGGTGCTTCTAACAGCTTTCCCTTCCCTGGAAATGCACAGGAGCAGCTTGCCGGAGGTTTGGGCTTTCAGCTCCAGCCAGGGTAAGGTTCAAACAATGGCTTTCGGTGTTTGACACTTACCGGGTGTTAATGGGTGAGGAATTTGCTGGTGAGGTTCATCTTTTAGTTAGCTCTTTGTCTTCTTTTCTTCTTCTTTGGCAGAGAATCTACAGATCAGGGTTAAAAGTTTGGTGCTTCTTTTCCTGGCTTTGGTAGCTGGGGGCTCTGGGCTGGATGTTTTCCTTCCTCCATTCCTGCCCTGTGCACCCACGAGGATGAACAGGAATCCATGCCAACTGAACCACTGATGTGCTATTTCAGCAGCAGGAGGTAATGGATGTGGCTTCACAGGAACCCCTGAGGGATGTGGTGTATCAGTGCAGTCTTGGTCAGAGAGGATTAATTTGGGGATGACTTGTCATGAGGATGCTTTCACGTGAGCTGCGCTAATTCTAGACCTACTTGCTCTGGTGAGCTGTGTAGAGAAGGCATCAATCAGTGTTATTAAAGGGATTCAGTTCATTTTGTTGGCTCCATTTTTGCTAAGCTGCTGTTCCTGTTGACATTCAAAGTAAAATGTTGGCAGAGAGAAAGCAAGCGAGGTGAGGGACAAAAACGTGATTTATTCTGAAATTTTATTTGTGTAAACTTATGGGGAAGTTGGAGGAAGTTCATGGAAAGCAACAATGCCAGAGATATCTTTAGCCAATGACAGCTGAAAATTGCAAGAGCAAAAAGGCAGAGACAGTTTGAGTTTGTGATGTGGGTTGTAGCCCTTTTGTGTGTTATTTTTGTGAATGTTTTGTTCTGGTCAGCGTGGTAACACAGTGGCCCTTGGATTTGGAATATATAGTTAGTAGTGTGGCAGAAGAGAAAATTAAAGTAGGATGTGTGTATTTTTCTAAGGGCTGTGGGAGACAAGGAGAATGTGGAGAAGCGGAATCTAGTTGCTTTTTAAAGTATTTGCACCAAATTTGATTAGCCTTCTGTGACACCACTTTTTCCTTCCAAATCTGGGCAAAAATAATTCTGTAAAAGGTTGATAGGAGTGATGAGTGGCACAACGTAAATTAATGGTAATAGACTATGTTTCTCAGAAATTACAGGCTACGTTGCAATATAATCTCCAGTCCCGTGAGTGTTTTGAAGATCGTAGTGGTCTGGCTTTGTCCTCCAAAGCTTAACTTGTAATTAAATGAAAAAAACCCCCAAGCCCTCCTTCTTGGCCTTAGATATGTTATCAAGAATGTTCTCAGGACTTATATTCAGATGGAAACAGTGGGGTTTTGTTTGGGTTTGAGTATTCCGTTTTCACATTTTGAAAGCCAAAGATGGCAGCGTTGTGCCAGTGCTGGAAATACAGAAGTTGAAATTCAATTATGGACTTGCTTAGCAAAATCTAAAATGATTGACATTTTCTGGATCATGGGGTGCCTTTTATCCATCTCCTCCCCACCCTGAGAGATGTAGCTTCATAAAATCATGGTAAATGTAAGGAGGTTTGTGTAGTATATTCAGTGAAGAGAAATAGTTCAATGGGTAGGGAAGCAGCTTGAATCGTGATGTAGATTTAGTTCTCTCCTTGTTACTGGTTCTGACATCCCAAGAGGTAACACAGAAGCTGGCTTCCCTGGGAAGAGATCTAGTGATTGATGTGACACATACAGGATAGGTGAGCTTAGAGAGTACAGAAATTTTGTGGGAGGTTGTGTAAGTACATTAAAGACACTAAAATATATATCTCATTCATAGTGTCACTACGGAGGCAAAACCAAGAGCTCAGTGGGTGGTGGAATCCTGTGTTAATGTAAAGTGTCATAAGCAATCTCTCCAACCACTGATTTCTGTGAACTCCACATTTAATTTCTTTGCAGAGTATGCAATTAAAGAATCCTGAGACTTCAGTAGTAATTTTTTTTTTCCTTACGTCTGCAAACGGTGCAACTGTACTGAAACTTTTCATGGGCTTGAAGGGAAATTGTGGTTGCTAAGCTGTTCCTTCTCAGACTTCCTACCTTTGCCTTCCATGTCATTGAAACTACAGGAACAAAGAAGGCTTAGGCCCAGGCCATGGACTGTAGTGACTCTCTGTTCAGTGATGAATGAATAACACTTAAACGTTTTTTCTTTAGGGCTTTATGATAGTCCTGATGGTTTCCTCAAAACATGCATGATTCTTAGGAGTAAGAATGAAGAGAGAGATTAAGGTCAAGTTACACTTTCTCCTGTTTATAGTCTGTATGGGCATCACATTTTCAGACTCTTCCTTCTGTTTTCACTGATGTGTCCTTCTGCACTCTTCTGAGCAATTACAGTCGTGTAAGAGGCTCCTTTTAAACCTGCTGATTTGCTTTATCCTAAGTTCAGTTCCTTTTTCCTATGATTGAACCTTTTAGTGTCTTCAAGGAAATTTTTGGAGCCCTAGGGTTTTTTCCAATGTGCCAGACAAGCCCTCCATTGAGTTGATCCAGTAGATAGTAAACATGTCAATATGCAGGCCATGATACATTATGCAGATCTAAATCCACCCAGTGCAATAAACATGTTTTGTTGTTGTGAGAGAGGGATGGGAACTCTGGAGATGCTTGCCTGAAAAAGGATGCTGCATGCTGGGAATCTGGGATGAGGGCAGCTGGACTGCAGCCACATTCAGTAGCTGTTTTGGCCTCTTTCTTTTTAAGGACCTGCCATAGATTAAAACTAAAAAACACATGATGAAAAGGAAGTGGCTCCGTTGGGAATAAATAACAACACTGTTCAGAAGATGTGCTGATCTCCCAGAAAGACCCACAGCTCTGAGCTGACATTAGTGAGGGGTGATGTGGTCAGGCCTCTTTCATTAGAGCAGTTTGGGAGAGAGCAATGTTCCTGCACTCCGTAACATCAGCTCTCTGCTGACCAGAGAGCAGCGGTAGCTGTCTGGGAAAGCCGACCTCTCCTTGGAGTGAAGTGTGCTCAGAAAAGCCATTATTGGCAAAGTGAGCTGTGGTGGTGTGAGCAAGCTACTCTCTTAAAGTAGAACCAGCCACAATTGTGTTCTTGTATTAAGCCTTGTAGTTCTTTCTTTGTGTGGGAATTCATCCAGCACTGATGGTAACACACAGTGCTTGTTACCAGCTGTGCAGAATTTCAGGGTAGATGAGAAGTTGAGCAACCTCATGCCCTCCCTTAAAAAGGAACCCTTTGGAACTTTGTGGATCACAGACTTTGTCCTGAGAATGGGTGTTACAACCCCTGGACAGGAAAACAATATGGAATTAAAACAATTTCTGCACATTTAGCGCTTTTTTTCAGCAACCACTGTAAGGGGATGAGCTTTGTAAAACTGAAACACTGAAGGTACCCTCATTTACAATAAACTTTGCATCTCTACTGTTAAGTAAAGGAAACAGCTCTCACGGGAGGGAAGTCTGAAGTGGGGAAACAAAGGGAAATCAGAAATCAGGAAACCAGGAATAAGGTGAGCATGAGTTGATATCGAGGTTGCTGGTGAGATGCTCATGGCAGGCTGTCTATCCTCATTCTTGTTTCAGAGATGTGACTGCTCAGGCTGAACAAGTCTCTGTTGCTAGGGAAAGCCTGACCCAGCTGGACTGGACCTGTGTTGAAAAGGGTTCAGGATTGTGAAAGGGATGTGCTGGATTGACTCTGTGACTCAGAGCTGCCATGGTGCTGCTTTGTCTGAGACCTTTTGGTGTTGAGAGAGCCAGATAGTGGTGGTTGCTCCATCTTTAACTTTTGGCTATTTGAGAGGATATTGAGACTGTGCAGTGTAGTACAGCCTTTTAATGTCATCCAAAAAAGTAAAGGGTCAAAGGCAAGGCTTAAAATGTCGAGGAGTGTGGGTTTTTACAAGAAAAACCCACAAAGTGGGTTATGTTTCCTTAGAACTTCTGATGGAGCAACCTGGAGGAATACAACATTTGTAACTACACCATGATGAAATAGCTTCTTGTAGGAAATGAATCCTTCTTTTACTAAAACCAGTGAATGTGTGAGCTGTCAGTGCTGCCCCCAACACCTTGGTATTGATAGTGAATTAGCTGTGATGAATTTATGTCCAGCTGGGATGTGGTGTAGCAAGCAGAAGCTGTAGTGTAGGGTGAATGTTGAACAGAAAACCTTCTGCTGCTTTGTCTGTGCTAGCATGAGATTTTGCAGAAAGAAGGGAAGCGTTCCTTCCAAACACTGAAGGGCAATGGCCAAGTCCTTTTAGGAGTCACCAGTGACCTGAAGTAACTGGTGGATGTAGGAAAAGAGTGAAGAGCTGCTGCGTGGAGTAAATGACTGTTTGTAAATAGATGGTGATGAGATAGCAGGTGTTTCTCAAGGTGACAAGGCAGTTCTCCATGACAAAATGGTTTTAATGAGCCAAGTAAGCTTTGGCAAATCATAGTTAAGGTCGAGAGGAATCTGCTGGATCACTGCACTCAGTGACACAGCTTGTCTGGAGCCTGCCCAGCCTGTGTCCTCAGCAGTGCTGCAGTGTGTGTGTGTGTGTGTGTGTGTGTGTTCACAGCCCCAGCTCTGCTCCGTGGTGTCCCAGCCAGAGCACCACTTAGACGGAGACTTGCCAGGAGGCTCTGCCAGATCAAGGAGCATTAATTACTCTTGTCGTATGAACCTGTTACGTGCAATCACTTTCCCTGGTAGTTCATTGACCCCATCTCAGTTACATGAGCAGGCTTGGATCTATCCTCTGACTAGGAACGGGCTGCAGGTTGTCTGGGAGAGTGCAGTGTGGAGTGGGTATTTCTCTTGCCTTTGGAAGTTTACGTGCCCTGCAGCTTGCCCATGGGATGCTCCCAGAAAAAAAGAGCACAAGTGGGCTTCTGGTTGGATACCAGCTGTAGCTCAGGACTTCTGGCCTAAGGAGCTGTTTCCAGGGAGGCATTTGTGTTTGTCTAGGTGAAGAGTGCAGTGCTTCTCTCCAGTATTTTACCATATTGGGGAGTTGTCTTTTAAACAAATAAATACATTTGTCTTTAGAGAACAAATTTCTGACTCTGAATTAGGTACTTGGTTTAGGCCGAGTCTGATAAATGATAGGCAGTTTAAGGAAAGGCTTGGAAATCTGTAGGCAGCTGAATGAAAACAGCATGAATCTGACTATTGGTAATTATCCTGGGTGTTTATAATCTACCCAGAACTAGTGGGGCAGGGTAATAAACAGCTGTTGCGTTTTTATGTTCTGTTAGTGAGCAAAATAAATACATAATAGTTAATTTCCAATTCTGAATTGGATGTGAAACAAAGGCAAGTTATCCTAGTCATATTAAAAAAGTTCTCAGAACTGGAATGTCCAAAACTGTTAAATGGAGTATAAATGCTCTAAAGAGCATTTTCTGTGCAGTTCATTGTGTCTGACAGACCAGTTTATATTGTAAGTCCATATATGCTTTCTCTCAAATGGGATCCAAAGAAAACACAGCACAGCCAGATGGAAAATGGAGTTGACTTTGAGCTCTGATTAATTTGTTTTTCATATAATCCTTTTCAGGGCAGCAAGAAAAACGTGAGAAAAAGATGATGTATTGTGGTATAATTAACTCTGGTGAACAATGTGAACTTAAAAGAAATTTCTTTTAGAAAAATATGTGCTTTAATGGGAACTGTTTTTTCCAAGTGTCAGGATGGCCTACGATGCTTGTCCTATTTCACATTTGTGTCTCTGTAGTTCTCATTATATGTGTGAAGTTCTGCAAAACGTAACTCACTAGATGAACTAATAAGCTCTTAAATCAAAAATGTCAACAGCCACTCATCTGTGATCAATTTCTAATGTGGGACCCCACTGGACTTCATCCTTTTCCATATTAAGGGGATGATGTTTCATAACTGAGGCGAGTGCATACTTTTGCCATAAAGCTCTAGAAATTTCATTGATTTATAAAAGCATTAAATATCTAAAATTAAGTAACTTTCAAGCTGAAACAAACATAAAGCTAAAAGCAATATGACTTTGAAAGCCCAGCCTCAAACAGAGACATGAACAGATATATAATGCTTTAGTTAACGGTTGCTGCCATTTCTCTTACAAATTGTTCTTTGGGGTATTGTAACTCAGCTGTTTTTAAACCCATCACTCTGGAACCTTGCCTGCAAAATGTCAGCGCAAGTGCAAATTTTATTTCTTTAACAAAATAAAGGGCTTGGAGCAGTTAGGCTTTCTAAACTTTTATGGCAGGAAAATAAATTCTGCTACTTTTGCTTTGCCATAGCAGGAACCACACTGTTCACCTTGGCCTGCCAGCAGGCAGAGATGGAAACCAAGAGGGTTTAATGGGGAACACTGTGTGTTCTAACTTGCTTTTCAAAACAAGAGAAGCCCAGTGTCAGAGTGTAAATACCCTCTGGGCAGAGGGCACAGTCCTGAGGGTGGATGGAGGGATGGTGGCTTTAGAAGATGATTTCTGGAGTTGAAAGCAAGACATGGATAGCAGCTCATTAAAGGAATTTAATAGTGCTTGAGGTTGTCTTTCCTACAGGTTCAGGGGAGAACCCCTCACTTTTTCTGCACTAACCAGTGCATCTCTTACCATATTTAATATCTTGAGATTCTTTAACATTTCCCTTCTTCCATCTGGCTTCTAAAGCTGGGTTAGTGCCAACCCATTCACCCTTTTTAATGTCTTCCTGAAGTTCAAGCTTCGACACATATTCCAGCAGTAGTGACCAATTTTTCTGGAGTCAGTAAGTACGAAAAAGGGGGTTTCCTGTCTCACTGCTCATGAGGACCAAGTGTTTCTGGTGGTACATTAGTCTTGTTGTTTATTATTTTCTTTTGAAGGTCTAGAGAATGAACTTTCTTGCACATAGCTACTTCAGTGCAGCAAGTCACATCTAATAGCTTTTGCTTTCAGCTTGAATCTTCACAGAAGGAAGATTAGGTAATAGTTTGTGTAGAAACATCTGTTTCCTAACAAAGATCTCGGCCTATTTTATTTTTTATGCTGTCCCTCTAACCAGAAAGTCCTTTAGTCTTTTAAAGACTTAGAAGTCTTTAAGTCCTTGTTGGGTATTAGAGTTGCTGTGGTTTTAGCATGCTCATGCTCTGGATCCTTTGTTAGCTTAAGTTATTAGCCTTAGATAAGTGTTGTGGGATGGAAGGACTGCTTTCTATTGTCAGCGCAATTTCTGAATCTCTGGACAATTTGTCTGGGTTAGAATTTAAGTTTTTTGGCTCCAGTGCTTGTTTAGACCTTTCCCTTGTCTGAGGAAAGATGTTGTTAAAATAATTAAGCCTAGCATGCATTAAAAGAGAACCTTTCCACAAAATTGAATTGCTTGGGGTTTATTTGAGTTTTGGGTTGCTTAAATAAATAAGCATTTTTCTTTGTTTGCTTACAAGCAACTTAGTATCTCTTATGGGGAATCTTTTTTCCATGTTTTCCAGAGAAGACCAGCTCTGAGGGTTTTGAAGAACAACAGCTCTCTACACTCTGTAGTTTTTTGTTTTGCATCCAAGTGGATTGTATGTGTCTAAATATTACGTTATTAACACACATGTCTTCCAGCCCCTTTAACATTGTTATTGTGATATGTCTCTAATATGGAAAGACTTAATACATAGATTTATTAGGGAATAATCCTTTTGGTCATTGTTTTCATGAGAGTTCATAGAGTTCAATCTGCTGTTTTCAAGGAAAGATTCTTCACTGTGATGCCGTGTGTTCTTGTAAACAAATTTATCCTGTGTTTCTTAGAACTCAAGAGACTTTTATATCTTGGTGCCAAAATTAGTGAAACTTGGTTTACTGGAACAGGAATTCAGTGCTATAAGTCCAAGCACTTTGTTTTCTTCCCAGTCACAGAGCAGGAAGTGCTGACCAGCTTTCCATGGATTTAGTGTTGTTGCTGACCTACTGCAAGACTAGTATTCCAAGAATTAGGGCTTGTTTGCCATGTAACCCTGGAAAGAAAGAGTGATTTGAGGCCAAAGTTGTAATTTTCTGGGAAGTGCCGTCTTTGTGTGCATGTGTCTTAAGCGGGATGGGGAGTGAATTAGTAACGCAATGACGAGTGGATCCCTTTCTGTATCACCTGACTGGTCTCAGGTGATGTGGCTCAAGCCCTGCTCTGGGCACACATGTCAGGATCTAATTTGAAGCAGGGTGTGCAAAAGCATTTGTTTATCTTTGTATTCCTCAGTGTAATGGAGCTCTTGTCATCAGCAGTAATAAACCAACATTTCTCTGTGTGCTGCAGAATATAGAGAGAGCTGCCATCCCCGTGCTGCTCCTGGTAGTGCTTAGGGTGATGGGTTAAATGAAATGAATATTCCATGTAGATGTAAATTAAGCACTCATTTTCTATTTTAACACTGCAACCTAATTAAAAGTTAAAAATTTTATGGCCATCAGAATATCCTTCTTGTGTTCCAGTTTCAAAAGGCTTAGGAATGCCTTATTTACTAACAGTTCCTCCTCCTTTTCCATTTCAGTTTGCGGGCCAAATGTCGACATTCGCAATGACATCCATGAGCTGAAGCGCCTGGAGAACTGCACGGTGATCGAGGGTTTCCTGCAGATCCTGCTCATCTCCAAAGCAGAGGATTACCGCAACTTCCGCTTCCCAAAGCTCACTGTCATCACTGACTATTTGCTGCTGTTCCGTGTGGCAGGCTTGGAAAGCCTCAGTGATCTCTTCCCCAACCTCACAGTCATTCGTGGCAGGAACCTCTTCTACAACTATGCCTTGGTTATCTTTGAAATGACAAATCTTAAAGAGATTGGGCTTCACAACTTGAGGAACATCACCCGCGGGGCCATACGGATCGAGAAGAACTCTGACCTGTGTTACCTCTCCACAGTGGACTGGTCTCTCATCCTAGATGCCGTGTCCAATAACTACATTGTTGGGAATAAACCTCCAAAGGAATGTGGGGACTTGTGTCCGGGAACAATGGAAGAGAAGCCGTTGTGTGAGAAGACATCTATTAACAATGAGTACAACTACCGCTGCTGGACCACCAACCACTGCCAGAAAAGTAAGACTTGAGTAGATGTCCTGTTTTTGTTACTTCTTTTGGAAGTAAAGATTTAGTTTTGTGGTTTTATTTTAAGCTCTTCAGCAACTGTAACTTTTATTCTAGTTGTGTATAGTTTACTGGAGTTACCCAGTTGCCAAGCAGATAAATTCTTCCCTGATCAGTAAAGGTTTGTCTCACTTAAATTAAAAAAAAAAAAAGAGAAAACAAAAAATCAACAACTGTAAACCGAAACCCAACAAACTCCCTGAGTTACTTCCCCATGGAAAAGATGGGAAATGTAAGTATGGAACCAATGCCATTATAGCAAAGCTGGAGGCAGCGTTACCTCCCTTGAGGACTTTGGCAGGAGG
Organism: Pachycephala philippinensis; assembly: GCA_013397055.1. Classification (NCBI taxonomy): domain Eukaryota; kingdom Metazoa; phylum Chordata; class Aves; order Passeriformes; genus Pachycephala; species Pachycephala philippinensis. The sequence continues at coordinate 1,003,386 of VWZT01006077.1, read as the reverse complement.
TGGCTGTCGAATGCCATCTACTCCTTGCTGAAGTGACATTACCTGTGTGCCAGAGCTGTTGCCTTGCTGAAGCTGTTAACTGGACTTTGTTTTTTGCTTCCCTTGGCATGCACCTCCAGACATTCCTGAAATGGTAAATTCTGTACGTAAGGACTTGTTTACTGACATTAATTTTCACAGTGCAGTCTGTAGAGTCAGAGTCCATGGAGATCTTGACTCCTGATGAAGTTATCCTTGCCTGTTTTGTACTTATCTGGCAGGTTTATGTCTTTCTGATAGCAAGTATTAGCAAAAACAAAACCTGATCTCCTCTCACTTTTTAAAAATAGAGTAAACAAACACATAGTTTACTCAGGTAACATGATTACATGGCAGGCTTTTTGAGTTCATCCTGTAACTTTACGAAAGCTGAGCCCTGCAGTATCAGTAGGGCTTAATTACAAGCAGTCGTCACTGGGAGGGACAGTTCCTAAATTCCACATGCAGTCTTGACCAAGCTGCCATAATGATAGGAAACACCGCAGTGGGACAGAAATCAGGACTACATTCAAGTTACCTTCATCTGGGGATGTTGTTTTTTCTGAAGTCACTCGTCAGTTGCTTGTGGATCCCTCCTGTTCAATTAGAACTGCAATTAAAGTAGCTTGTGGGGCAGTTTCAGTCAACACATGCCAAAAATACCTCTGCAAAAAGGCATTTGGAGTATGTGCTTTTATCAATACTTACAGGAAATAAAGTTCGTTTTTTAACAAAGCAAAGAAACCCCCTCAGCCTGTTACTGGGAGACTTTGTGCTTTGCCCAGGGCGAGGGCAGTGTTGCTATGAGTCCTGCAGGCCAAATTTATGTCTTCATTAACAGTGTAACTCTGTTGTCTGCAGAGGGTGACCAAGGTGATTCCTGTGCAACCTCATTGCCCTCGGTGGTTTGAATGGATGTAACGAGAGTGTATTTAATGAGACGTAACGACTTACTTGCTTTCTGTTGTGTGCTCTGCCTATTTGGAATAGGCAAAAGTAATGTGCAAAAAAACTTTTTTGGCATCTAAGGGACTGTTAAAATAATTTGGATCCCAAATACACATGAGAAGAAATTTGTTTAAATAAAATGAGGTCATAGTTAGACTGCAATAGCAGGACTTTGAAGGCAAGGGTGTAGGTAATGGGGGTTTTTTTCCATATATGCTTTCATCTCCTTTCATGGGAGATTGTGAAGAAGAAAGCAAGTATTGGAAAAGAGCCTTGACAGGCTTGTTAAGAGCATTACTGTGTGGAAAAACAATTAGGTTTAGAATATCTTAGGATGCAGAGCATATAAAGAAATTATCAAGTTCTAATCAATAAAAAAAGTGAGAAAGTTGGACCTATTTTAATCTGTTTGTTGTGATAAGCCACTGACTTCGAGGAAGATGACTTTAAATTTGCAGGCCATTCATCTAAAAAGAAAACAACCCCAAAGTACTCTTGCTCTGAAGAAAAACAAGCGAGGTATAAAAGTGCAGTTGTTCCAAAGGAAGCTTTTTGTCTCCCCTGCTAGATTGCTCAGGCACTTTGGCAATGAACTCCTGATCAGGAGAGGACTCTTGCAGTACAGAATCACACAAGACATGAAAAAGAATAGAAGCAAGGACTTTTCAGTTACTGAGTGTTTCAATCGGCATTTTCCTACCAGTAGAGATATGACACCTATGTTATTTTCCAGGGAATATTTTTCTAGTGCAGTATCTAATTTAACCCTGACATTCTCCTTGTGCGTCACAGTAATGTTAAGCTGAAAATGCTCTCTATCATTCAGGGCTCCTTTGTGCTTTTTTATTTTTCTTTGCTCTGGCTCTGTGGAGGAGTGTGTATTAAATCTCGCTTGTCCTTGTTTAGGTTTTACGCTGAAAGATCTGAAGTTGGTGGGTAAATGTTGTGTGGGAACACTTGGTACTTTAAGTATCCTGGCTTCTGTTTAGTTTTGCCGTTGAGTGGAAGTTGTTTTTTTCCTTCTTTTTCTTGCTCACAAACAAAGGAAGAAGCTTGTGCTTCCTTCAGTATAACTTGTGCAGGAACAATGCTGAGGGAGGAGGGAGGGAAGGGTATGCTGTGTCTGACTTAGAATAATCCATGGACATTTCTACAGAAGAGCAAGCTACAAAGAAACTGTAACTTTTAAATTTTTTTGGGTATTTTTAAGGTTCAGTGTAAAGCGTCAGCAGCTCTCCTGCCAGTTTGGTTGCCCTGGTTTCTGTGTAGTGTACATTCCTTTACCTTCGAGTGCCCCAAGGCAGCAGCAATACTAGTTTGCTCTGTTTGGAGCTGCAGCATGTTGTGTTGGGCTTGGCGTGCTCTCTTCTCTCCGACTTGCACCTACTTTTATGTCGGTGTATTAAATGCCAGCTGTGCCTCACTGGGGTTGCAGGTCCACATAGAAGAATCCTTCAGGATAAAAGGAGAGTACTGAAGTTGTTTGTTTGTATCAGTGCTTGTGCTTTGGGGCACAGGTAGAGATGGAAAAGATAAAAACTGAGCATCCAGACATACAAATAAGACTATGGCCTTTTGTGTTTTTCTTTTTTTCTGGCGGTTGTGACTGCTGGAAAGGTATGGAAGCTGCCTGCATCTCCCTCAGCAGTTGATGTGAGAACCAGAAAAACTGTTCCTGCTGTACCCCTTGCAAGGTTTGTGTCTGATGACACACTTGCTCTGCCTGTCCAGTGGTCTGCTGTAAAGAAAGCTTCGGTTGTTTTCTATATTCCTCTTGCTGATGACTAACTTTTGAGGTCTGCTGCCTTAGTCACTAGGCCTTTCCAAGCCTGCAGAAACCAAATGTAAAGTACACCCTTGAAAGCCTGCCTGAAAGTTCATGATCCTATGTCTGCTATAACCTTTGTGTTCTTTTTCAAGCAAGTCCAGCTAATGCTTCCTAAGACACTTTTGCTATTGCTGGGGCCGTAAGAAATGAATTGGGCAAACTATTTGGGAACGTAATAGCAAAACTAGCAGTGATCTGTATGTAAGACCTATGGTGCCCTATTGGGTTTTTTTCCCCTATCTTAATTATTTGTCTTCTTTCCCCCAGTTAAGCTGGAGATGCTCAGTGTCAAATACTAGCTGAAACTTTTCCTACTCAGAGAAGAGACCAGGGTCTGGTTATGGGGGAGACAGGCTGTTAGTGTCTGTGAGGAAAGGGGTGTTGGCTTCAGCTGCTGCTTCTGTGGGACAGGATGAGAGCAGAGTCTGGGTCCTCCCCTTGTGAGAGAGCAAATTAGAGCTCCCATATTTCCCAAAGGGGGTGGAATAGCCATGCTTCCCATAAAAACAATGATGGGGAGTATCTGAAGTGTGTGAGGGAGCTTTAAGATTAGAGTTTAGGCATTGAAAAAAGGATGTGTAAGCTGGCATTGTAGAGAGGACATGGGTTAGGGCTGTAAGCACTAAGCACTTGGTTCAGAAGAGGTAAATTTGACATGAAACAATTGTTCACGTAGACCTCACTGCACAATACAACAGGAGAAAACTTTCAGCTTCCAAATGTGTGAAACTGAGAACCACGGAAAAGGCATGTGAGGATTTGGAGGCCGATGAAGCAGATGGCAGCTAAGCACAAAATGTTTTTAATGAAAATGTATCCTTATTCGTTTTTGAATTGGTTTGACAATGGCCCGAAAAGATACGGTGTATGAGGAGCAGGAGGGAGAGAATGACAGTGAGTGGGAAGAGTGGTCCATATGTGCCTTCTACTAAAATGTTTAAACATATGGAGACAGTAACATGATGTATTCTCACAAATATTCGGAATCTGCTCCTGTTTGTTTACACGGAGCTCAGAAGATAATGCAGTTGAGTGGTATCGTTTGACATGGCTCCATTGACTTGTGCAGTGCTTACAGTGTGCACCAGCTGGGAATCTGCTCCCTGTTGATTCAGCATAGTGCTGAAAACCATGTGCTGCACTTTTTTTTTTCCCCCCCCTTTTCTCTCCTTGTCTTCCCTTCTCCGAGGAGTATTCACTGTATTCCCCTGTCCTTTAGAAATAGTGAACATACGTGAACTGTGTAGGCAGGAAGAGAGGGGAAGAAGTTAGGAGCCAGAGATGCTGAATCAAATTACTTTTATTTTGCTTTAAATTACGTTTGCATGCTTTTTTCTTACACACTGAAATATAGTTGATGTTATATATGTCAGCAGAGGACAACATGCTTTAAATTTTACTCTTTCAGCAAGCAAATTAGATGTGATATAATGTTAAATGAAGCTGGTCTATGTAACACTAATCCTACCTTTGTTGGTTTAAAAAAAATTAGGTATAAACCTGAACATATTTTGAAATGGACAGGTTGTTTGTTGGTTGTATTTGCTTGGTATGCAAACTCTCCAGCAAATAAACATCTTCTGAAAGGAATAAACAGACAAAAAAATAGTAATTGTAAAAGGCACAGTTGGTGTCACTGAGTTAGAAAAATCTGGAGCATGTTAAAAAAAAATTTGTTAGTGTTTTCCTTCTGAATGAAGTTTTTTTGCTGACTTTCGCTCCCCTCCTGAGAAGTTTGCTCTCCAGCCAGAGGTTTCCCAGAATTTTTATTATGGCTGTGAGAGCATATTTAATTAGTAAGCTGGAATGGCCGCAGAGCAGTTTAGGCCAATCTGCAGTTAATTACTGTAGCAGTGGTTTATATTCTGAGAAAAGGGCTAAAATTAAACAAATGTATACTTGCCATTTTTCTTTGTTCTATTATAAAATGGCATAACCTGGGAAGAATCTTGCAGCCTGCACTAGCCACCAAAAACTATGTGATAATGTTAAGTACTCCTCGTGGCTTCCTAGTTTCTTTTGGCACAAAGATTTGTAGAGGACTGTTTGTTTTGAGAGGTCTTTAAATTTGGGAGTTTCATTTTCCAGTATGAAAAGACGACACAGTGAGCTCAGTCCACTGCTTTGCTCCGTGTTTCAAAAAAAACGAAAAAAACCCCAAACTTTTAAAAATACTCTGAAAAGATTTAGAACTTTTCCCCACATTTTGAAATAAATAATGAGAAAAAGTTTGAATTTTTTGAAAATAACCCTTGTCTTTTCTACTCACACTTTCATCTTCTGGAGACATCACATTTTACACTTCTTTCAACTTGCTTTATCTTTGTCAGTCCAGAGGTGTGTTTATGATCACCAGGTGATGTATAGCCACATTTTAATGGCCATCCATGCTGCTGGAGAATTTTTTTTTTTAATACTGTTGTTTGAGATGATGGGAAGGGGTAATCTATGTATTGTGGAATGACACAGTAAATGTCACCATGATTTCAGTGCCACTACAATTCCTTATAAGTGGTGGTGTGATTAAATGTATGTGCCCAGTTACTCTGAGTAATATAAACTATTTTACATAGAGACCATTCTAAAGGATTTACGTGAATTGTCTTGTGCCAAGAAACTGTTTCACTGTCAGAAAAACCCCCTGTAGAAATGCAGCTGGAGGTCACTGATGGGAAATAGTAATTCCCTGGTTTTCTGGGTTGCGTGTGTGTTCATTCCTCAGTTCAGTTTCTCTGATGCTGTGTGGTAAAGGCTGGGGAAGAAAAGAGTGCCAGTTCTTCCTTACAGGAGGATACAAAAGCATCACCAGATTGCACACTGTGTGCCTGACAACCTTCTAACGGGGAGTGCTTGAAAAGAAGTCCTGGTCTAACCTCACATTATGTGGAAGCTCATGGGAGAAGGGAATGTCTCTGCAGCCCGAGGGGCCTGAGGCTGTGGAGCAGAGGGGAGAGGGAAATGATGGCTATGATCGCATTCAGTGAGGATTTCTAAGATGTTTATTTATTTTGAACTTAAGAAAAATAAAAGGAAGTGCTTTAAAACTTCAGTAACATCCTAAATTTACTTTTAGAGGTACTGTGTGTTAGTGATGTTTCAGAAATTTGATAATCTGGTGCTAGCTAGGGTTGGAAGCAGAATGCTTTTGGTTTTACTTGCGACACTTAGCTGTTCTTAGCAATTTGCTTTCATCCTGGAGCAGACTGCGGGTGATGCCTTGTTTAGAGAATTTTTTGGTTTACTTTCCTGTGCAGCAGTGCCACGTTAAATCTGCAATTAAATACACATCTAAACTTGAACCAAATCTCTAATTAACATGCTTAACATGGATTTCCAGGCCCCATTGATATCTATTAGACAGATGTTTGTTAATAGAATAGACAATTGTATTGGATAGTTAATTAGATGTAATGTAAGGCTTTAATTTTATGATGAATTTGCAAAACAACTGGGAGCTGGGAATAGCTAGCAGTGTTATAGGGAAAATGTCAGGGAAATGTCAAGTGTAATACTAAAAGAAAGCTGTGTTTTTGCTGTGTTCTTGCAGATGTCGCAGGGACAAGGCAAACTCAGCCTGGCTTAGCATTTCCTGCAGTTCTCTGTGGCTCTTACCCACGCAATGAGTCCAGCTTGGAGTGGGTTGCTAGTTTTCCTAGGGATTTCAGTTTTGACAGGTAATGCTTGTATGGGTGTCAAACAAGGGGTGAACTTGAGCTGCAGTCTTCTTATCTTGGTGGGGGGCCCTAAAATGATCTGTCCTTCACCTGTCCAGTAGTTCAGTTTTCATGGAATGTATAGAAATACATCTTTTGTGATGACTGATCTGCAGTTAAATTTGAAATGGGCTGAAGGGAAACTTAGGCTCAATCCTGGATAGGAATCGTGTTCTCTAAAATTTTTGAATAGGAGGAACCATTTTCCTGCTTTTCCTTTCCCAAACACACGTGAATGTAGCAATGAATTGTCCTTAAGCATTTTCATAAATCGTTTTTATGCGGCAAACAAGTTTTTCGGTGTTTAACAGTTGTGAAGCAGCCTTTGTTTAGCCTTCTTTCCCACTAATAGTGGGATTTCCTTCTCAAGTCTGTTTATGACTCTGAGAATTAACTTCTAATAAAAAGATGCTCGGATAATAATATGTTAAAACAGATTGTTGAATTGCCCTTTTCTTCTGAGGTGAGCTCAGCCTGGTTCAGTTGTCGACTGTCTCTTCCTCCCCCTCCTTTTGAGCGTTGGGAATGGAATGTGCATGTGCTATCAGCCGAGCGCTAAAAATGATTTAGCAACGAGTTTGCCCACCATAAAATGGGGAGGGTCTGAGGTGTCCCAGAGCCTGCCTTTTTAAAGCTGGAAACCATGTGCCATTCTCTCCTTTTTTTTTTTTTTTTGTTTACTGTTTCTTGCTGGGCAAAGTGAACGTGTAGTTACCTGCCCAAAGCACAGTTCTGTATGCCCGGGCTAATTATTAAATGTATTTGTGTAGCCCTTGACAGTGTAGGCGAGAATGAATTCAGCACATGACTCTTGGGAAAGGCTGGTGTTTTTTTTGGAATTCGGTTGCTGAGAGGGATTTGAGGGGCAACTCAGAAGTTCTCAGTTGTTGCTAGTCAAAGGTCAGTTTATGCTCATAGGTGGATCAAACTTCTACTTTGTACATCGGTGTAACCCTCCTGATGTGTTTTTCTCTGCTTGCAACATATTGGGTTTATAGGCACTTAACTGTTCCCTCCTTAATAAACAGTGCTCCGTAGCTGTCCAGGCTCATCTCTTCCCAGCGCAGTCATCTTCCCCCATTAATGGCTTCTCTAACTTTTCACTCAATTATGGGGCCAGTTTGTCTTAATTCAGTTTTTTATTTTATGTTTTCCTGGTTGATGTGCGAGGGATATAGATGGATGATTAAAGGTTATAGTTTTGGGAAATGATGCCATTTAGGAAGCATGTTTGAAGTGTTGGGCGCGCAGAGAAAGTCTTTTATATCAACTCAGGCCTTGGGAGGAGGAGATGTTTTTCTATGTATAGAAACTTCCCGTATAGGATAGCAAGGGAAGGTTGCAGAGGGGTTGCCTGTCTCTTTAAGTGGGTTTATAATTGGCTAGGAATTTTTGTCAGCTTAGTCACTGCAGCATTCAGCGGATGAGGGAAAAAAACCACAGGCCCCAACCGTTAGGGCCGTGGATAGGCTCTGTCATCCCAAAGGAATGCATGTGAACAAAACACTTTGTGCGGTGCAACCGTTGGCCTAAACAGTATTGCATTCTTAAAGCAGGCTCTGAGTCACATGGAGCAGATGGATTGTTTCACTAAAATGGAAGTTATGTATCACTGAGCGCTCGGATCGAGCTTTCAAGTGTGGTTCCAATAGGTCACCATAGGCGAGGGTGATGAAAGGGTGTAAAGGGGGAAAAAAAAAATCAGCTCCTTCTTGTGTGGTTGAAATAGTTTCTGTGGCGTTGAAAAGGTAAGAAAGTGTTTCACTCTGTTAATTACTGGGCTGGCACACCGGCCTCAAGGTTTTGCCCTAGATTTCAGACCAGCATGGTCTTAACTCTGAGGCTCTTTTTTTTATGCTACCCAAACTAATCCAAAGAAACCCCTGTTTTGAGGGGGACAAGGAGAGGAGAAAAACCCCAAACTAAGCCCCAAACCTGTTGGCTCTTCTCTGAATGCAACCAGCTGCTCTGCTCTTCCCCACCCTGCCAGTGTTTTGCCCCAGAATCTTCCTTGAAGCCGTTCTCTCTAGAGCCAGGAGTATATTGATCAGTGAGGGAGTAGCTCTGTCTCTGAGGATGCCCTATCCCTTTACTTGGTTTTATCGCTTCCCTTTGAGGGATTTGAAAGGATCTGATAGGAGCATTTCCAGTCTCCAGCCTTCAAAGCGTGCAGGGGAGGAGCTGTGACTTCTGGCTAAACAAATTCAGAGCTGTCAAGTGGGGTGTTTTTTCTATTTTTTTCCCTTCCTGTTTTGTGGGGAATCCTCTTTTAAAGAGTGCTCTAGGATTTAGTGGAAAACCCGGCCTCCAGTTGGTCGATACTGACAACTGCTGTCATTTGGCGGGCTGGCACTGGTAGGAGTGCAGCAAGTTTGGAGGTCTTAATCCGGTTATCACGAAGGCAGGTGTTTCGGAATTAGTGCCTCCCCGTGTTGTATTAATTGAATCTTAAATCATTACAGCACAAAGGGGAAACATTGACTAAATTCCCTTCCATCTCTGGAGCTTTCCTCATGAAGGCAGCACATGAATAGGAACTCTTTCTTAGAGAAGCTGGTTTACTTTGAGTGCCTGTGAAGGCTGTTTGGCAGAATCAGAATTGACTGGTCCACGTGAAGCGCTACATGCAGAACCGAAATTGCAGTGAGTCACTGTCTGCTCTGTCTTTTGTGATCTGAGAGTCTGGGATAAAGTACTGCAGTGGGTGTTACAGATAAAACCAGTATGCAAATCCCTAATTCAGAGATGAAGCCTTCTTCCTCTTCTGCTTGCTGCAGTTGTTTGTCTGTGTGCATCCATTTCTCTCCTGTAGAAAAGAAATTAAAATAATCAGTAATACCTTGCACCAGGAGATGAAGAGAGTGGTGGCAGGGAAAACAAATACCGCTTCCAGCAAACCAGATGTAGAGAGATTTTAAATTCAAGGGCTGCTTTAGGATCAAGTGGTTTACAGGAGAATATAAGTAATTGGAATTTATCTTACAGATGAAAAAAAACATAGTCTTCCTAGGCAAAAATTTTATTCTTTTCTACCCTTAGGATGCTTCTTTGAATGGTTAGAGTTATCTGCACCTGTCAGATGATCTTTTTAGGAGAAGAGGAGTGAGAGAGGGAGGGGGCGTTTTTGGAGTGGAGAATGCAGTGGAAATATTTCAGCATGTTCCTGGTGACAGTGGCAGGCCCCTGAAGCCTGTGGTGATCACAGGTCCCAGCCTCCAGCTTCTTGCCTGGTCTAAAAGGAACATTTTGCTCTGTGAACTGGCATTGCTGTTTTAATCACGGCCCTGTTCTAATGGTACTCAGACCAGCATGCTGTACCTGTCCTGTGCTGTTCATGCTCTGGGTTCCCGATACAGTCCATATGCTTTCTAGTAGATAAATTCAACATCATGCGTGTAGTACCTGAAAACATCAAGCTGTGAAGCTTTCTCGGTTTTCTTGTCTACTTATTAAATATTTATTGAAATGGTAGCTGGCCTGGGATGAGGGAGGAGGAAATGTTGTTCAACAACACGGGGCTCACCCGTCACCATAAGTGGTGCAAAGCTCTGTTTACATTAAGTATGCTGTAATGGGGTTACTTCAAGGAAATTGCATAGCAAGAAGTAAAACCTGCTGCTTTTCTGTGTGTGCTGAGTGGCCTGCATGATCTGATCTGTATGTGAGGGTGCTGTCTGGACAAAGAATGTCATTAGCAAGTGGACAGCTATTTTGCAATGTTATCCTACTCATTCTTCTAGTATCCAGGAGACACTGGAATTGGTGTGAATAACTGTGCCATGCCTGGTTAAACACAATGCCCTAAAGAAGGAGTTAAAAAAATCCTAAAGGATGACATCCTCACCCCCAAATCTTTTAGCAAAGGGAAAGGAGAGTTTCCTCCCAGGTTGTGTTCCCACAACAGCAGCAAGCGTGGCAGTAACTTGCCTGGGTTCTCGCAAGCTGTCTTCCTTTTCTAACCTCTGCTTTTCCTTCCTCCTTTCCCAATGTGTGTTTGGGAAATTGGGAGCCTTCCCTTTGCCTGCCCGGCCCTTATCGCTGTTCTCTGCAGCAGCAGCACAGAAATGATGTGCCTGTCCAGTTCGTTCTGCTGCTGCTTGGTAAACTAATGAGCAGAGGCACTGCAGCTGCCAGGAGGAATTCCTTTCCAGCAGTTTTGCGAGAAAAGTCAGCAGGATTAGGGCCTGGTTCAAACTTGATTGTTCAGCATATCTGCTATGCAAACCATTTGGGTGAGGGAGAGAGCAACCAGAGTGGCAACCAACTTTGCTTGAGGCAGAAACGAACTGTGGGAACAAGGAGGAGACTGTCTTGTTCTTTATAAACCATAGTCTGCTTAGAGCATTTTGGTGTGCTTGAGTACAGACTCATACATGTGTGTATATATATATGTACTTTTTTCTTCTCTGCAACAACACCCCAAGTTAGTGTCTATCCTGGCTTAGAGGAAACAATTATTTCAAAAGCCTTTCTTAATAGCTTTCTTAATCGCCTTTTGAGCTGCTCTCATGTTTTGCTACTTGGATGTGCCTGCTCGTGCCAGATCGTGCACTGGATCTCACAGTTCTGGAGCACCTACTTAGTTACCTATCTAGGCAGGGAATATTGGGGCACCTCCCAAGTATTTAAAAATAGAAATAAACATCTCTTGCTTGCTCTTTCTTCCTTGATTAAATTTATAGGGTTTGTGCTGGGCTTGTTTTTGCTTTGTGTGGGTGAGTGGGTGTGTCTTGTGGATGAAAAATTAATTGCGAGAGAGCTGGAGTCAAAGGAATATGTTTGTACATTAGTTTGGAAGCTGTAAGGTCTTTGGTCATTTTGCTTTCTGGAGTCAGTTTACATGAAGGTTCAGTTTTCTATGCTTTTAAGTTTATTCTGAGTTTTTTTTTTTGGTTCTCAGTGACTATCTAGTGAAATGCTGCTACTGTGGGAGGCTGCAGTCCCAGCAGTGAGAGGTGATTTCTTGGGTTACTTGAGCCATTTCCATGAAGCATTTGAAGTATTTGGAGAGAGACCTTGAATTGTATTACCTGGAATTGCAGGTACAGAAGGTTGATTTTGTCACTGTACTACTGGAAGGAGAGTCTGGAAACAGGAACTGTCTAGGATATGATAGCTGAAGTGTAGTGACTGCAATAGGAGCAGAGGAAGAGTCTACAGATGTGATTATGGCAATATGTTCTTGAGTAGAATTAGGTGAAGGAGGTATTCAACTCTTCGTTAATTTTCCTGTGAAGTGCTTTGTTGTGCTAGTAATTTCTTTTTCCATTCTTGTGAAGCAGGTGTGGTTTAACCTACCCACATGCTGGAGTAATAAACACTTAGTGTTGTATGTAATACATGGAAAATAAGATTAGCAGAAATAATAAAAACACGGTGTTTGTGCTGCTGCAGATGTGAGAGCTAATGGGACAGCCAAGGGCAAGTGATGAACCAGTTAAACAGGGACCAGGCACTCTGGTTTAGCAAGCCCTTCTCTTCTGAACACAAACATGGATACAAGTTACACTCTGATTGCAAACTTGTTTGTTTGACTTTGCCTCCCTGCTCCCTGAGCCAAGCTGCCTTAATTATACGAGGGAATTGCTTCTCAAAACGACTTCCAGATAAATCATTATCTGTACTTGAATGACTCTTACATCTGTAGCAGTCTTGTCTCCAGGTGAGGAAAGTATTCCTGAGGGTCTGTTCTAAGTGCATTTCCTTTGGAAGGCTTCTATTGACGTGCTTTCGTCTGTTTCCTCACTACCTATTGTGTAGGACTAGGCAAGAAAATAGTAATTGTAGAGAAGAATATTCTGGGCCAGATGGTTTGCTTTGTAGCGTGGAGTATAGAGGGCTGCTCGATTTCTTACATCTTTTGGGCTGTGCCTTAGGTGGAGAAACTCTTTGCTAGCTTGAGTCACAGTGGTGCAGGTATCAGCAGCTTCAGGTAAAGCCTAGACTGGGGTGAGTTTTAGAGGCCTGTCCTGATCAAGTGAACTTTGATTAACGAATCGTCTCATGTTCCTACTCTCTGGACATTCTGCCAAAATGGGTTTGCAAACCAGGGCTTCTAAATTAATGCTGAGTATTTCTCTGTGAATGCATCACTCCATCCTAAGGCTCTATTGATAAAATAAAGCATCCTGCAATTTATAGGAATTGTATATTTTGTATATATCAACTTTCTGTCACTGACAGAACTGTGCTCCAGCCTTGCCACTGATCTCTTATATTGTTCCCTACTCCTTATGTCATCAGTGTATTTTTTTTCTATGAAGCAGTGGCATCATACTCTAACGTAACATTTGGATTCTCATTTTAACAATTTACATGCATTATCAACATTTTCTGTGAATGAAAAAGAAAAAAAGGTGAAATTTGGTATTGCCAGCGGGATACCCTGGTTGATTAACAGATTTTATTTCTCTTAAGAAGTGTTCTGGTCCACAGCTCTCTGGTGGGTGGTCTGACAAATCAAATGTAAGGTGCCTGAAACCAGTAGTCCTATTTGAAAATCTAGGCCAGAGGATTTTGCCAAGTGTAAACATTGTCTCATGGTGTGAAAAACAACCAAACAATTTTGGTTCATTAATATAATTTACTTGAAGACAGACAATGCACTTGACATGGCTGTTTATACCCAGGCTTTTATGCCATTCATATATCTGATGGGTTTTTAAATTGGTTGGTTTAGAGCAGGCCAACCAGAAGTGGCTTTTATAATCCATAGTAGTAATTTCTAGATTCTGCAATTACACTGGATTTATTTATTTAAGCAGGCACCTTATAATTAATCTTCTGGTTGGCTTTGACAGCAGTTTCACTGGGTCTTTCCATTGCTTTTTTTCTGTTTTTTAAGCCTGGAAGTCAGAGAGCCTTTGATTATTGCAGCTATTTCTGTAGGTAGCTAGAAAAAATCCCCAGCTTAGCTGTGGAATTGGGTTCCATTCCATTCCTGTTGGAGCCAGTGGTGGGCACTCATTGTGATTTCACTGCGCTTCATGGCAGAAGCTCCAAACCCAGCATCTGCATCTCGATGATCTGCCCTGGGAGCACGGAGAGATGGGAAAGATGCTGCTCGTGTGTCCCAGCATGGGGCAATCTCCATTCCTTCCACCTTCCACGTCAGCCTGGCTGGGGACAGAGGAGCACCTGGGCCGTGTCTGTCTCGTGCTCCATTCACAAAAAGGAGGTGGAAATGCCAGGCTCTTGCTGTGTCTCTTCCTGTGTGTGAATCCCCTTGGATTTTGTGGGCTCAAAAGCAATTCCACCCCGCGTGGATCACGTGGCTCTAATTGGGTTGGTGGAATCTCCAGAGTCCTGTGTGTTCCCCAGGGTTTGTTGTTGTCAGACCTCATTTTACCCCCCACACCCTTCATCCTCTTTTGTTAATCCATGAGTTTGGGAATGTCTGAATAGTGTTTATTACTTTTATTGTTTGGGTGGGAAAATGGCCATGGAGCTTTGATTGTTTTATGGCAGGAGAAAGGCCTTGTGGAACCCCAGGCACTTTGTTGGTTTTTTTTTTATTTAACCCCAGCAAGGAGTGCAGAAAAGTAACCAGTAATTTAATTGTAAGTGAAGAATTTCTTGCTGGTTATAGCCTAGGGACATGTTTTATTTGAATCCAAAAATCAACCAGAAAATAAATTTAATTACTTTCTAATATGTCTTGTTAAAGCATGGATCAGTCTGTGCTGCAAATGAGCTTTGGAGGTTCTGGTGAGAGAGAATGCAGACTCCAGTTTTGCTGGTAAATTAAATGCTGGATGTCAGCGCTTTCTCTGATAACAATGTTGTTGAGAACTGCTCTGGCACACCAGATTTCCCTGAATGCCTGTAGCTTGCTGTGGAAGTTAACTCAGGACTTCAGCTTGTTTTGTCATGCTCCATTTGGAAAGTTCGGATTTCAGAAGGGGGAAAATAATGCTGCCTGCTTTTAGTATCTAAAACAAAAGTGTAGAAAGCTGGAGCTGATTTTGAAGCTTGTGAAAGAAGCCTTACATATCCTTTCTTCAAAGAATAACTTAGTTTTATCTTGTTGTATCTTTCAAAAGCTCAATCATTAGATCATTGGTATCATTAAAATATCAACAGACAAATGATGAATGTCTTGTCTTGCCTCGCTGTATTTTTTATTGAGTTGTTTGTTTTGGGTTTGTTCTTTTTTTTAAGACGCTTTTCTGCAAGATGAAGCCATTTCTCCCAGCACATTTGACATGTATTAAATATATTAGTTTTAGGAAGATGCTGAGCAGTGCTTCTTATGCTCTGTATTCTCCTTTTCCTGTGGGCAAAGAGAAAAAAAAATTAATTATTTACTGTGTTCCAAACAGTTTAAAAATAAATGTTTGTAGACACTTTGTGTCTTTGTCAATTTACATGCTAAACACTGTTGATAATTATGGGAAACAGACAGTTGAATGTTTCCTGTATACAGAAATTTACGTGGTTAGGGGTTTAAAATGGTCCTGACTACCCCTAGTAAGAGAAGAAAGGTAATTTACTACTATTGCTCTCTTTGTAAAATACGTTGAAAAATCTGTAAACTGATTTTTTGTTCTTTTTTTCAGTATTTTAAAATCTTTAATTATAATCTCTCAGATGTCAGAATTTTGAAGGCCTTTACCTGATGCTTTGTGTCTGTGTCTGTCTGTGTTACATCTCTGCGTGGGCAGCTCTTTAAAATGGTTTTGCATTTTAAGGTGTTAGACTGGGCTTGGTTTATATCTCTCCCCTGTGCTTGCTTTATGGGACTGTCACACAAGTTGTAGTGCCCCATCTGTCCTTTAAAGAGGATAATCTTATTTAACATGAGTATTGTGGTGCACCAGCGTTTGTGAGTGGCTGCAGGTACCTTTTATCTACAACGTAAGAATTAATGAACATCTTGCTGGGAAATCTTGTTTTTAAAGGCACTTTTTGTTACTATGTAACCCTCTTTTCTTGCATTTCCCTCTACCAGTGATGTATAGGACTATGTATTACGTATTTCAGCTTGCTGCTTCTGGAAAAGAAATCTGTTTGGGTGGGTATGCTGGAGTTGTTTTGGAAGCACATGTAAAGCACATTAAGCAAAACAGATTTAAATTCATCACTTGAGTATAAATATCCAACAGGACAGCTTACAGATTTTTCTTCCAGCTTGCTGCCTAGGGAGTTGAGGTGTTGTAGAGGAAGGAAATGTACATAAGAAGGAATACCCATTTCTCTGTTAATTTTTAACTCCTTTTTTAATGTCTCCACTCATATATAAAATAAGGCAAGAACAAAATGCATTAAGTTTTTTTCAAGTAAGGGAAAAAAATAGTGTTTTTAGAGAATATTCTGATTGTCATGTTAATTGATGTTGTTCTGTCACTACTGATGGAGAAGTAGCTAATGAGAATTAACTATATGAGCTCTGGAAGGCCTGATTTTTAAAAGTGTTTTAAAATGCATCTCAGTGAGAGAAGCCAATGTTACCTGTTAGCAGCTTGAATGAAACACTCAAACTCTAGCTCTTTTAAAAGACTGAAAATAAATGAAATATTTTATTTTATAATTCATTCATGATTCAGCTCTATTAGGAAATTACCTGTTTTACTTAATTGTATCTGCATTAAGAACAAGACAGATTTCAGACCCTTTTCTCATCTGCAAGCCCAGTGTAGTTAGGCGTAAAAGGAGTATAAGCCCTGTGAACCTAGAACTGTGTATTCAAGGTGAATGGGAAGGTGAAATGCATTATCTGCTGAAATGCTGCTGCAGGTATGTCTTTGGGAACATGAACTGCTGCGCTGATATTTGCTAAGAAGCCTGCAGTGTGCGTGCATCCTGACACTGCTTTTCCTCCTCGTGAGGGAGAATAGACGTTTCAAAAATAACATCTGCCATGACAGCCTGAAAACCCATGTAAATGAACCCTCTTTTTTGAATTTGTAGTCGAAATGTCTCATGGTTTTTTTGACTTCTGTTTACAGTGTTGTAAAAACTGTTCTCCTCCTTTTAGCATCTTTCTGCAGCCAAGTTTAGTTTCGAAGGAATAATGTATATTTGGCCTAGGAAAATAGGTCAGTTCTGTACTTCAGCGTGTGTGTAAGTGGTAGTTAGTGGGTAGCCTGCAGAAAGGAAGAGTGACTTTGTTTTGTTGATTGATAAACGTGTCAGCCATGGCACAGCCCTGCCTGGCTGTCTGATCTGGCCTCTCTTGAGGCCACTCCAGGCAGCACAAAAAAAGCATCATCGCACGTGAAATGACAAGTGTGGTCAGATTCGTTTGGTCCAGATATCACTCAGCAATATGTTATGTTTAAGGTTTTGGTGCATATTTATTCTCATTTTCAAGGAGCAAAACAACACTGATCTGTCTTCTTACAGTCAACTCAAGTCACCTGGTATCTAGGACTGTTCTTTTGAGCCTTCTAGGAGCATGACTGTTCTTTGGGACATAGACGAAATTGGAAAGGTTTTCCTGTAATAAAATAAACCTGTAGCAAGCAGAAATTTTACGAAGAGGAGATTTTGTTTGTTTTAAATGGAACAATTTCCCTCGGGAATAACTGGTTTGTGGGCAGCAAATACAGAAATTTGAATGTTGTGGTGGGAGAATGTTGGAAAGACAGAAGTTTATATCCATTTCTGTGAGTGAACCAAAAGCTCTTCCTGGAGGATCCCTTCTCAGAAGGTAAGGCATGGCTTGGAAAGGTAAAGGTCAAGTCAACTCGAGCGAGAGAGGCTTAGATCTGCGCATCAGGGAGAACATCCTGATCCTGAGAAGCTTTGGCTGTGGGATAATGCTGTTGGAGCGACAGGGGGCAAAGTTATGCTCATGTATGGGGAAAATGAGATGCAGAACACTGAAATGGCTTGATCAGATGCACGTGCCTGAGAGGGTGGGAGCGGAAGGAGGGTCACGTGCTGCTTGTCTGGTAATCCAGCGAGGAGGCTGTGCCTCACCAGCTTAGTGGCACTGACAAGGACATGACGTTCAGTGAGAGTTCCCTCCATGAACTTGCTGTGCCTGTGGATTTTTAAACTAAGAAAACCCCCTTAGAGCATCTGTTTTATGTGTAACCACAGTCCACAGACTAACATGAGACGGTGGCATGGGTTTGTTTTTCTCGCTCTTTTATTCACCTGTTGGAGTTGGGGATTTACTGGAGTGTGGATGGATAGTGAGCATTTAATTTGTTGCAGCTAGAAGAAAGATGCAGCAAACTTTAATTCTGAAGAAACTCAAGCCTTTCAAAGAAATCCTCCAGGGGGTCATCCCTATAAACTGCATTGACTGAGAAGCATTGACTTGGTCAGGTTACGTTTGTAGAAACAAACCTGTTTTCCAAGCCCCTCGTTACAATTCCAAATGTTGTTTGTAGAGGCCCTTGTCGCTGGGAGTTGGCCGGGGTGCTGTCAGTGCTCTCTGTGCTCTGTCTGGATTGCCTGTAGCTGGGATGTACGGCTGGAGAGCACATGGCTTTTGTGTGGCTCGTAATCCTCTGTCTGAGCATCATCCTCCAGCTCAGCGCCGAGAGCCGGCGGAAGCTGTGCCGCAGAGGAGTTCAGCCGGCAACATTTTTATCAATGCGCTTTTATCCAGTGAATCCAAGCAAGCAGAAGAACAATGGGATTTTTTATAGCTCATAGGTGGCAAACAGCTCTGTTTGCTGTGGATGAGGAGACGGGATTGCTGTTGCTGGGTTGTAGCTTGGTGTTTTCTTCTTGGCTCACACATGTGGACTAAGCTCTTTGTCTAGCCTGCTCTGCCAAAGTCTAGGGCTGGACAGTATTGAACTGTGACCTGCAAAAGTTTACTTAGTAATCTTCCACAGCCCTGTGGTACGTGGAAGATTCTCCTGGAAATGCCCAAGGGAAAAAAGAGGGGTTGGAGGTGGCTGGTTGTTGAAAGCAGTCAAGTTGTAGTAAAACTGGGCCAATTTGAGAGTTACTGGCACAGTTAGATGAATTTATTCATTACATTTGGCTTGTTTTGCTTTTTGGATGAGACTTACATGAAAGGAAGACCTCAGATAGTGAGAAAGAAATTACTATTTCAGTTGTTCTTCCTTGCTCTAAAGCAAGTAGGGTGGTGTTACCATTTCCAGGCACCAGCAACGTGAAAGTGGCAAACTTCTTTAGGCAACACTTGCAGAATTGTATGTAAGACTATTAAATTCCCCTCATTTCCCTGCCAAAAATAGTAAACCTTGAAAAATATGCAAAGCATTCCAAAGCTCGTAAGTACCAGCGTGCTGAACTACAAAGTTTCTGCATTTTTAGAGTCCCATTTTAGATGCACTGTGGACATATTTGTGTTCCTGTCATGCAGGCTACCCTGGGCTGCTGCCTTGTCAGATCTGGTACACACAGGAGGATCAGGACTACTCAGTCCTGGAAGGGAGAACTTCAAAGAAAGCTTCAACCTTGGAAGAGCTTGACTGATTGGAATTAAGATTCTATTTTTAATTACCGATGCTGCAGTTTAATACTGGAGGTGTTGTTGTGTTCCAAATAGTGGTTTTTAGAGAGTTCAGTGCAGATCTTCACTGCTTGAATCAGCACTTAGCAAAGGTACTTTTTCTCTAGAATTATAGGAGCTGTGTCAGTAGTTCAGAGTACACAACTGTTTGGTGTTTTCCTTGCTTTTCAATTTGATATTGTCATCGTGGCTTTGTGGACTTAAGTGTGATGCACTATTAATCACTCTCAGAGCAGCTGCTGTGTTGCTCTCAAGAAGTGAGTGAAAACAGGATACTGATTGCAAAGCATGTTGGGATGTTTTGAAATAAAAAGCACTTAATCAACATTATTTAGATCAGACAATCTTTTTATTAAGTATTTGAGCCCTGTGCTACAGGATGATGCTCTGAGACAAGACAGTTTTGCATTAAAAAAAGTATTATCCACATCACGTAATACTCAATGATTTAATGTTGGAGTGCGCTTTTATGTGAGGATCTTGTTAAAATTCTGCAAGAGATTACCTTTGCATTTTGCCTGATCTGAAACCCTGAAATGCTTGATGTTGAATCTGTGAAGTTGGTTTTTTTTCATTTAAAAAAGTCATTGCAAATCAAGCAAGTAAAAGGAAGAAAACTAGCCATGCTTACATGCATTTAAGTAGATGTGTGAAGTATTTGGATTTCATATTTGCACAAAACCAATACATTTTTTCCGACAATTAAATATTTTGCAAATTAGTCACACTTAAACTGACAATTTTTTGAAGTAACCATAAAAGCATTTACTGAGCTAAAAAAGTCTTTTGTTGCTTCAGCTCTAATCCACATTAATTTTTCTAATCCATCTAGCCATCATTGCCTTTAAAATTTCTTGTTCTTTGAAATGCACAAATAAGTTTCATCCTTGTATTTGGGAGCAATTTTATTAAAAAAAATTTAAAAACCCTCACCATTGTTTTTTCAATTTTGCCACACCCACCACAAGATAAATTCCTTAATTTTGTGCTGGGTTGCAGGGTAATCACAGCTCCAGCAGCTGCGTGTGTTCAGCTGCTGTTTGTGACCACACCTACGTAAGTCAGCGTTGAATGTGGATTTTTGGGATTGTGTTGGAAGTAAGAAAACTTCATCTGAGCATTATCTTTAGCTGTAACGTGCTGAATTACTGAAAGCTGCAAGCCTGTCTTGCTACACACAAATCTACTCAATAAGTACCAGTGCAGTGAGGCACAAGATTAGAAATATTAAAAAAGTAAGGCAAAGCACTTGGAGTTTGTAGGAGTGAAGACGTATAGTGTTATGTCTCTATTTGGAGAACTATGATCTAATCTTATTTATAAGTATCAAATGAAGAAGGAAAATACGCTGTCCTTGTGTGCTCAACATCAGCACCTGCAAAAAGATGGCCCTTATTTCCTTTAAAACAAAATAATCTCCATGAAAAAGGCTGATTGGAGACACTCAGTGGTGATTTACATTCTTGCTGACATATTTCTTCACTGGTCTAGGTTTGAAACTGAAAATACTTCAGGCTTGTGGCTGCTGACTTTGGTATCAAGTAAAGGCCATACTTGCATCAGTAGGTCCTTGTTGAAGCTGATTTTCCTCTCCGTAGCTGGGCAGGAGTACATGAGCTGGTGATTCCCAGTGTGGGGCTTGGATGGGCTTCCCATCTGTTGTGCAGAGTCAGGCTGACACACAAAAAATCCTTCAGCTGTTACCACTGTGAAGAAAACCTTCAGGTGGTGGGGAGATGAAAACCTGTGGAGTCAGAAATAAGTCTTGATGAGTGGGTGGGTTTTTTCTGTGTGTGTTTGAACTTTTGGGGGAGTTTTTTGATTGTGTTTTTTTCCCCCCTTCGGTCCCAGTTTGAATTCTAGGAATCTCACCTTAAATAGAGGCCCAGGTGTTAATGATGATGGGAGAGGAGTGGATGTTCAGAGGGGTGTAGGGTTGGGAGAACCCCAGATGGCTCTTTAGAATGTAAGGATTGTTTGTGGATTGCTGTAGTGGCAATGAAATTGATATTTCATAGGTACTAAAGGAAAATACCTTAAAGATGCCAGTCATCAATCCCAAGCACAGCTGTGCTTTTCTTTTGTTTGATTTTTTTTTATTTCCCCCCTCTCAGTAGTATGGCTGGCTTAGATGCTTCCTTGCCCTGTACCAACCTCCGTGCTGGCACAATTGTTTATGGACTTGAGCAGTGACTGGAAGCAGAGAACTCCATCTGGGTTAAAAATAACTTGGTCCCAGAAAATAAACTGTATTTTTAACCTGGATCAAGTTTCCTGGTCCAGAACACTGTGCAGCCCTGCAAACACTTGCAGTGACACAAGTGTGAAGGTGCTGCACTGGTCCTTGGGGCAACTGGGGCACTGTAAGCCAGGTTTTATGTTTTATCCCAGTTGCAAGAAGCTTGGCAAGCAGAGATGGGAACCATTTTCAGCTGTATCCCAAGATTGCAGTGGGGGGATGTGTATTGTGGGTGTTTGGGCCTTTTTGAGTTCTACGTATTGTGTTAAAAAAATAGCATGGTTTTTTTTGTCATTTAACTAATCAGGCATAATTTTCAACAATAATAATAGCTAAAAGAAATATCCATTCATGTAAAACGGTGAATTCTGGAGGCTCACAAAGTGTAGTTCTGTAGGTTCTGTCCTCCTGGGTACTTGGTGGGGCTCAGCTGCAAAGGTAGGATGGTGTTGGAGGCCTGTCACGTGGGGACAGAATGTCATCCATACCTTTTAGAGACATCCAGGGGCTGCCAGGGATCCGCGTGGCACTCAGGGAGACCTTTGGTACAAGTGCGTGTCATCCACTTGATGGGATGTGCCGGTTCACGAGTTGTCTGTCTACTGTCTCCTGTCACCCTCCCTCGGTGCCCTTGTTCTCACATGTCTTCCACTGCCTAGAAAAACATGTACTGAGCCATCTTCCAGTCACAGCAGTGTCATAGAAACAACCCAGGTCTGTGGGACTTGCTTTTAGCAGGTAAAAACTGGAACATTTCTGAAGCAAAACCATTCCGTTTTTAATTCTAACAAAAAGCAAAGCCCTGGGTACCTTCCACTTGGATAGAAATGAAGATGCAGTTGCTAAGGAGTGAGTACATCCTGCCTTTCACGTGTGAAGTTTGCCAGGAGGCTCAGTCTCCTTCTGAATGTGGATCTTAATTTCAGGCTTCTCCTCAGGACAGCAAAAAATTGGGTGTGGGGAGGAGGGTGGGGTGCACCCCATGGGCCTGGGGATTTTGGTTCTTGACCGTGTATCTGGTTGAGACAACTGAGTGTGCCTTGGGTCAGTCTTCTGCCCTCTTGGGACTTTGCTTCTGCCTGAGTATCACGATGGAGAGCTGAGTGTGGAGAAGTGAGGATCATCTCATGACTGAGCCATCAGTGTTTTGGGAACCATGGATCCATGTATGATGTGGGGCTGGGGGAAAAGTTGGGATGTAGGCTGTTGTGGTTGTTGTTTGTTTTCATCTTTTTAAAAATGTGATTTAAAAGTATTAGGAAATGGAATGAAACCACCTTTCTTTTTTTTTTTTTTTTTTTTTCCTTGCACTTCAGAAAACTCCTCTAGCATGGTCAATCTACTTTAATGAGGGATCTAGCAGTGGGATGCCTTGGTTCCTAATATGGCAGATACTACATCTGCTTCCTGTGTGTTATCAGACGTGTTTTTAGGTCTGGGTTGTAATCTGCAAAGCTCTTGTGGAACTGGCCCTGGATATTTTAGAGGCATTTTCAGTCTGTGGTCTGGAATAACACGGTAATCAGGGGCTCCAAGTGGACAGGGTTTAAAGCGATACTATCTGGGGTGATGAGGAGCTTTCCTGGCAGCACTTAGCGTGGAACTCTGTTGTGTGTGATACCAGCCCGAGCCTGGAATTCACTGGTTTTAGGGTGAGACGTGAGAAGATGGGTTTTACAGCAGGTTTATCTGAGCTGGTAGCTACAAGAATGCTCCAAGTGAGGGACCTTCTAAGAGAGCTTCTCTGTGCCAGTGCCTGAAGATCATGCCTGAAGTTCTTCAGGGTTTTAATTCTGATTACATAATTACCATGTTTTTCTGTGTCTGATTTTTTTTCTCTCTTGTAAAGAAATATTTTCTATTTTGCTATAGTAAAAGAATACCTGTTTTTTCGCCTGTGTCATGAGCATAAGTTTAAAGAATTGCTTGTGAGAAGTTCTGACTTAATCTTGTATCTTGGGAGGTGTGTGTGATTTTCAGAGATATCCCTATTTCACACTCCCTTTGGATTTTTTTAGGTGAGAAGAAATAAATTCCAATTCCTGAAAATTCTCATGTATAAAAATCCAAACTATTTGTGGATGTCTGCTGCTGAATGAAAATGTGTTGGCTATCGGACCCTAAGATGTTTGACAAAAGGCTTCAGAGTGGCAGGAGTGGAGGAGGTGGGGAGAATAATGTTTGTTTGAAGATCAGTGCACCCTGGAGAAGAAATTTATTATGATAGTATCAGAGTAAATAAAGTCCTCCTTTGGTGTAGTTTTGTTTGTGTCTTTCTAATTAGCATGATTCCTTGGGGACTGCTGGAGATTGACCTGTGTGGGTTTATGATAAGGATGCGTAAGAAATTTTTTTGTGTTTTGTTCTAAGTAAGGGGTTTTTTTTGGGTGTGTTTTATTTTTTTTTGTTTCTCTACAACTGATGGTTGTAACTTTGGTTACCAGTAGCAAAGGAGAAAATTTCTTCATAATCATTCTGTTCTAGTGGGTGGGAATTATCCCAGGTTTAGTGTTTCTGGTACTATGTCTGCCATGAAAAGAGAAAAGGCAGTAAATGCAAGCTCGAGTTACGAGTTCTGTTTTCTTTGTCCTGCATTCTGAGGTCAGCATCAGCTGTGAGAGAAATGGGACTAATCCCAGACTTTCTCAGTTGTGGCAGGTACTTTATGTTAGGAGAACTGTATTTCATGTCAGGAACTGAGGGTAAATTGGCATTGCAGATGGAAGGCAGCATGGCACTCAGATAAATGCTTATTTTTACTTACGAATAAAGCCAGAATCTGTGAACTCTGGGGATGTTTTGAGGGCATAGCATGTTCAGAAATGTGTGACTTTGTTTTGTGCAGCAGCTTCTTCCCCTTCATTGGCTTCAACTGCTGATCATTGCCTTTCTCTGCTGTGCATGACCCTTGTAATCTCCCCTGGAGTAACCCAGGCCTCAGCAGCTCCTTTGAATGTTGCTGAGGCAGACAACCACAAGGTGCTGAGCAGATCTTTGCCACCCAACTCCCTCTTCCAGGCACAGGGACATGGGACATTACTCCTGGGAGCAGACAGAGCTCCCTGTGTGTCAGGCAGGGAAGGTGGAAGGACATTGGCAAGGCTTTGCCAGCTCTCCTGCAGTGCCCAGTGCCACCTGCCACGTGCCAGCCAGGGAAGGAGCCTTGCTCCCTGTCCTGTGCTCCAGGGCTGCTTGTCCTGCCTGCTCCAGGGCTGCCTTTCTTTGCCCAGCCTGGATTTATAGGGTTAGACTGCGCGCCAATTAATCTACGGGTGTATTTTTATGAAGAATTGAAGCAAATTGCTTTCCCACTCATGCATTTTTACAGATAGAGGAGCAGTTTTTCTCATAATTCCATGAATTATTGATTACTCTGGGCTTCCTTTCCATCTCAGATTGTGCTGCTGCAAAGGTACCTGCTCTGCAGCATCACTGATCTGGTGGCAGGGAGCGGACTCCATCAAGTTCAGTCTTGGAGTGAACTCACAGTGAGATAGCAGAAGCCCTGTGAGACACCAGAGGTTTAGCCCCGATAATCACCACTTAGAAAAAATGTGTCTGTGGTTAGCAGCAGATCTGTGGGAACACAGGTCACTGTGACATTCTTCTACCTTGAAGAAAGCAGCATGGCTGGAGAGCTGTGTAATGTGTGTGTGTATTCTCATGTCCCCATCCCTGGGACTTAGACTGCAATAAGAAAAGTTTTCTGAAGTTTCCAGTGTTCTTCTTTTTTACTTATAATAAAGGGATAGAAAAAACCCCTGTCATATGGTATTGGCATTATGTACTTCGCTTAGAAAATAGGGTGTTGCAGTTTCCCTAGACAGCAGGCTTTAGAGCAGAGACATGTGGAATTTTCTGTCTTCGAGTAGACGATGAGCTTAGTGTGTGTGCTGCTCTCAGCTGAAACATCACCATTTTATCTGTGACCTGAGCCTGTGCTTTGGTTTTTTTTCCTCATGTATAAGAACTGAGCACTGCTTTCTTGCAGGACTGCCATGCCTGTAGTTGACATTGCAGTGGCCCTTTTCTCTCCTGTCCAGAGGTGCACTCAGCATGGGGCATGTTCTGCTGTGGGGCTGCAGCTCAGGCTCTGTGCAAATGCCCGAGTGTTGATGGAGAGGCTGTAGAAATACCCATAATGTTGCTGCCGCTCTAATCCTGCCCTTGAAAGCAAGAATGTTGATGGAATCTTGGTCGTATTCTTTAGGTCTTGCATTCCTCAGCAAATAACAGGATTTGACTGTAAAATGCCATTTGGGGTTTGAGTAAGAAAATGCATGAGAGGCCCAAACGCAGTCGGGATGGTCTTGGTCTGTGCCTTCTGAGCAGGGAGAACAGGCTGTGGAGGCAGTTTGTGAGGCTGTACTTTAGCTCTTTGCTAAAATGCTTGAGATTTCTATTGTCTTTCCTCTGGAAAAGAAACACCCCCCTCTCCTTACTCTTTTCATGCAGAGTTAAAGGAAGTAAATCTGGGATTTTTATCCGCTGAGGTGGAGGCTTGGTGTTCTGCAGTGTAATGCTCGCTGTAAAAAATGCGCTGAGGTTGATCCTTTCTCCCCTCTGACAGTAATGAGGGGGGTTGACTTGAGGCAGGAAGCATCTTCCCATCCTGCTCTGATAATCCAGGCAGCCTGGAAAAGCTTAATCAATGCGGGCCGGTTTACAGTGTTTACTGTGTGCGGCAGAGAAGAACTGCAGCACTTATCACCCCTCCTGTTTTTCCTGTCTCTAGAAGCTTAAAACTGTCACTCCTCAGGAATTCCTCATGCTGCAAATCCCCATTTCTCTGGTGTACTTGTGTTTCCTAAATGACCCTTATCTGTAGTGACAGGGCTTTAGTGACCAGTCGATCTGGATCTGGGTGGCCACTCTGTCTTATCTTGCCACACTGACTTTATTTTGAGAGCAAATTCTGCCGGTCATAAATGGAAATTACTGCAGTTCTTGCTGACTCTCTGGCAGTTTGAATCCTGCTTTAGAAGCTGGATAAGAGTTTTTAGATAAGAACCCTTAAAAAAAGGTAGAAAAGTAAAAAAGATTTCTGCTTTTGAGACGGTGCCTTTCTGATGGTTGAATGTGGGACCGGTAAACAGCTCTGCCATTACCAGCAATGTAAATTCCAGCATATCCAGTATCCTGTGGTGGCTGTGCTGACTTAAATTGTATTGGTCAGTGCAGAGGGCACAGTCAACTGATGCTGGTGTCATTCAGGCAGCTGCCTCTGGTTGCTTTGTTCACCACTTCCTTTTAATCACACNCCAGTGTGGACAATGTCCAGTCTGTAAGGTCAGGCATCGAGGCCGTGGTGTCCTGCAGCTGGGTTGGGTAACTTCCCCCATCACTTAGAATAAAAGAGACCCAGTGTTAAGTAGTTTTGAAAATGCAGCATCAAAGAGCTCAGTCTGCTCTCCAACCTCCACCAGAATCTTCTGGGGAGGCAGAGGGAAAATGGAGAACACACCAGTGTGATTTTGGTGGGGTTTTTTTGTTGGAAAACGTCTCTGTTTGAAGGCTCTGGTTACACAAACTCAAAAAGGAGAGTAGGCTTTGCCGGCAGCTCTTTGTCCCCGTGGATCTTTGGAGTTGTGTACAATTAGTACCGTATCAGTGTCAAACACGTTTGAAATCTCTCCAAGGCTTATAGCTTACGTCGAAGTCACGTCAGTATTTTTCCGTGTTAGAAGGATCCTTCTGATTCAAACAAGATGCATGTGTGAGGACAAAAGCTGCCTGTGCCTGCCAGGCTGTTAGGTCAAGCAGATAGCAGGAAACTCTGGCTTTCCATGCCCATTGGTTTAATTTTTAACCCATTGGGATGCAGACGTGTTGCCTTCCCTTCCCAGCACAGCATAAACATCCAGCATGCCTTCAGAGCACAGAGACTTCCCTTGCTTCCTGGATGACCTTAAAAGGCATCTGTCAAGGATTTTTGGTATTGAAAGACATATGGCTTTGTATGAGCAGTTCACCATCCAAGCTTAAAACTCTATTATCATGGTCTTCAGGAGAGTCCAGCATGTGCAGTTACTCCATAAATGCCTTTGCAGGCCATAGGTGGTAGCTCAGGACCCTCCTTAGCATGTGCTGCTGTGTTGTCCTACCAGAATAAAATCTCCTGGAGCATCCCAGTAAGCAGCTGCGGACAGGAAACCACCATCTCACTGAGGAGAGTGTTACTGGCTCTTTCAGGGACCTCAGTGATACCATTTTTCTGTATCTTAATGAAGCATTACGGTTAGTTTACATAGTGATAAATATAATAATTATTGTAGTGATGGCTGTGTGCCCAAGATGCCTAGAAAGCTGAACATGAAATCTTTTTAATGGCATCATAATGGTCTTTGTAAGTGTTACAGATTTCCTAGTGTTATATATAATAAATAATGCACATTATTTTCTGGTGAATTTGTACAGCTCGACAGTGTGTACACACAGAAAAGACTTTATCTTGAGAAATTTCACTATTTCTGTGGCAACTTTCTCTGGTTAGACAGTGTTCTACAGTGGAAATGCACAAGTCAAGCAAACTTATTTCATTAGGCCAACGTGTGTTTGTGAAACTAGGGGGAGAGGAGATGGAAATATATCAGGCTTTGGAGAGCAACTTCTCTGTCTCCTCTCTTTGCTAATACATTTTTGTGCATTAATTTCTGACTTGTAAATAATGCATTTCACAGAACACCCAGCACTGCCCCAGTATGCCTTCCTCAACTTCTCCCTCTTAAATCTCTCAAAGGAAACAATCTGTAGCCAGTGTGAGATGCTTGTTTGTGGATTCTGCTTCACTTGGCAAACTATGACTCTTTTCACTTTGGGTCCCATTCCTGGCAAGGGTCAACCGTTTAACTACAGAAATCAGTAGGAAGCTGTTGGACCAAGATGCATCAGGCCAGAGAAAAGCTGTTTGTACTTTTTTTCTTTGGTTCTTCCGGCAGATTTGAATAAAAAGTATGTGGAAAAGTGTTAGGCCCTTGAATTTTTAATACTGAAGTGTATTCCTTCCTCATATTTAAAATTCTGTGCTAAGAGTGTCTGCACCACAATAATCTGTTGAAGATGAAGCGTGAATTTTCAGAACCAGTGCTGAATCCTGTATGGCCCCACCTTCCCTTATGCCTAAGGACCAGGGTTTCCAGCAGCTCCACGTTTTTAGGATGCGTGAGTCGAGAGTTAACAGTCAAACTATTAATGCAGAATAGAACAAAATACTGCATCCATGGCAACTACAAATGAGACAGTACTAAAATCAGTGGTTTTTAAAAAATGCCATATTTGTAGTGTTCTGTGAAAAGCAAAATGGGAACAGCTAATAAGATGAGAAAATATTTATGTCTCTGGTGACTTGCAGAGCCATGGTTTATTACTTTGACCAGTCTTGGTAAGTTCAATTACTGCTTGTAGAGAGCAAAGTATCAGAAGCATCTGGCATGGTGGTGTTGTGCAGATACTTGATTAACTTAGTGTTAGGGACCTATTTTTCCTATGATTTTGATCCTTTGGCAGGAAATAGAATGAAAAAGAGATGAGACAAAAAAAGTGGGTAGTGAATAGAATATGTAGCCTTTTCCTTTAGGAATACAACGTACATGGTCTGTCTCTCAGAGAAAGTTTTTTGAAGTCTTCATTCCAGTGACTTCAAGCAGAAATAAGAAGGGTCTTTTAAAATTCTGATTTCATTATGAATCTTGTCCAGCAGGGCCTTTCCTGCACATCCAAGTTCTTCATTGGCCCTGTGGTTGTCATATTCCAGTACTGCCTTTGAACAGGGGCTTCAGAGTATGTCCCCAGTTGCACCTGTGGCTGAGGAACGAGGCTCACCTGACATCTCCTCTAGTGCACAGCATTTCCCTTCTGTAGGCCCAGTGCAACCTTCTAAGCATGAAGAATTTTGACACACCTTGGGGAGCTCTCCACAGACTCCCACTCACGGTCCTGGAGGTCCCATGCCCTGTGTACGAGGGGTTTGTTTGCAGGGGTAATGTATGCAGGGCTCTTTTGCATATTCAAAAAGAAATAGACATGTAATATGCACACAAATTTACATATTTTTATATCGTGTGCAAGGTGATTATTCTAGTGAATCTTTTATATTTTAATTACCCTCTCTCACCCTACAGACTACCAATTTAGAGAGCTGGGTAGTTCCAGACTAGTAGTCATCAATCTTGTCTGATGTTCCTCTGTTTGAATTGTTGCTTATACTTAATTTCTGTCTTAACCAGAGACTTCTCTGGTCAGCCCACAATGCCCAGATGCTGTTCATTTACAGTGGTCAATATGTTGAAATACTGTGGTGGATGTGGAGGTCTCTTGTCTTTTCCAAAGTGACTGGAAGCTGGTTGTATATTCAATCACTTTACACCGAGTGCTGCTCCAGACTGTGAGCTCTTTCCTCCTCCATGCGACTGGAAATAAATGGGTTTGCTTTGCCCTTTTGGACAACAAGCTGATGTGCTGGAAGATGTTGCCAATACCTGTTTTTCCTAATGGTTTAAAAAGCTCATTAAATCTGCTTGCTTGCTGGAATTGCCAGTGAGCTCCTTCACACCATGTTAAGTGTTCCCTCGTTTCTCTCCTTGGGTCCTGGGCGGCTGCTGGTTGGAACAGAGAGCCTGGCAATGAGGGTTTGGTGCCTCAGGCTGGTGCATGGCTAAAAGATGTGCTTTGAGAAGGAGACACGACGTCTGCCTGGCTGTGGAAAGCCAATTACTGTGGGGCTGTGCAGTGTTAGAGCTACCCTTGGCTCTGTGGTGAGTGTTGAGGGCAAATGTGCAGCTGTGAGAAGCTTCCTCAGAGCTCGTGTTGGCCCAAGGAGTAGGAACAGAGGCAGCCACAGCCCCTAAATCTGCCCTGCTGAAATGCAGGAGCAAGTATGCACAATGATTGGCAGTGCTGGGCAAGGAAACAGGGAGGGAGATGTCCTTTGGTGCAGCAGCGTGCAGAAAGCCAGAGGGGTCTGCTGGCTCAAGCTCAGGGCTGGAGGTTACCTCGTCCAGAGCTCACATTCGGGACAGACAATATACTTCCTCTGACCTCGAGTCAATCACTTAATCTGAGTAATCTTACTTTGTGGTTTGCGTTCCTGTTTAAGGTAGGAGTGATAGTGTTAGCGGCTGCTGCCTGTCTCAGGTGTGCTGGGATTAGTGGGTTAAATTTAGTTAAGACATGTCAGGCAGAAGTAGGACGTAAGTGTAGCCAAAATGCTGCTGTTACTGAAATACCGTCTAGGGGTAATCTTCTTGTAACACTTCCCAAGCACAAGTCTGCCTCGGACAGGGCATTTCAGAGTTTGAACTGTGGAAGGCAGAAAAATACTCCAATATTGGAAGCTTCTAAATCATACTGAGGTGGGATTGTTATTGTCGTGTTGTCTCTTATAACCAATAAACCGTTTTGTTCACATAAAAGATCAGTTACATACAGCAAATGAAACTGTCACTTTAAGTCTTCCTGCAGCATGTTAAAATGATGATTGTGTTGTGGGGGTCAAGTAGGTGTGTTGGTGAAAAGGATGACAGGTTGCAGCTGAGCTGGAGGAAATTCAAGTTGTCTCAGCTTGTTCTCACTGAGATGGACTGCATGCCCAGCTTGGATTACCTCTGCAGCTCCTGCTGTCTGGCACAGATATTGTTTCCCTCCAAAGGCTGTGGAAGTGAGGGTTGACTATCAGTGGAAATTTCGGCTGCCTAAATTGGCTACTTCTGACTTGGCTAAGCAAGATAATGAGTTACTTCTCCCTGATGTAATAATTTAATAGCTTATGGGGTGTTTAAAGGCTTTTCAATAAGTCCTTCTTAGGAAGTAGTATGGAGGGAATTGCCAACTCTTATTTATTTATTTATTTATTTATTTATTTATTTATTTAAATTCCCCCTCACCCCCCCTTGGAGAAACCCTAAACCTGCCTTGAGTCTGTAAGAGGGGATTTTGGGGGGTTGGGTGGTGTTTTGCTTCTCCCTTGGCTGGAATGCTTGAGATTGAGTAACCAGGGTATCGTCTGGCATATCTGAGGCCAGGGCTGAAGCTTACAAAAGAGCTTAAGTCATTTCAGTAAATGAATTTAGCTGTTGTCCATCTACATCCTGTGCTTGTTGAGACTTTGCTGATTCCCAGCTGTTTTGTATTGCTCCTGTGCCAGCAGTTGCTCCACCTCCTCTCAAGAGCTGGTGGAATAATTGGAGTGCTAACTTCCTTCAGGCAAAGTCAGTCAGGTTTGCCTAAACCTCCCAAGTGATGGGAAGAGCGGGGCCGGCTCAGGCTTCTTCAGTGGATTGGGAGTGCTCCTGCAGCTCCTCCTTCATCTGTGCACTCGGGGTGGCAGTGGCTTCTGCCTTTGCCTTTAACTGCATTTGGAGAAGTGATTTTGATATCCTTGGGAGCCTTTATCTTTTGTATATGCTGGGCTGAGCCGGTTCTAGTGCTGCAGCAGCTTGTTGGAGTAGAGGAGGAGGAGGAGGGAAGCTGTAGGAATGCTTTCTACAAATTGCTCAGATTTCCTGGAGGCAGTAAGGGACAAGAATGCCGTGGTAATGTTTAAATCTATGTGAAGCAGGGCCTTTGCATGTACTCGTAGGAAGACTGTCGATAGTAAAAGAGTAGGAGATTAAACATGTGTTTTTCCTGGAGGGTGCGAATTTCCAGAAAAGAGGAAAGATAGATGAGGTTTCTGATCTCCTTTCCTATGCTGGCTGTACTATCCAGGTTAAGGTTCTCTGTCCCATCATATCTACAGAAGAGGATGATTGGAGCATTGTAGACATCAGCCCATAATCTCAGTGGTGATTTCTGTATTCAACTCAGTCCTATAGGATTGGTATGATACAGAATGTATTCAGGCTTCTTTTCCAAAGGACAGGAAAAAGATGATCTTCTGTTCCCACAAATTATTTGTCATGGGCTAAAAAGCCGATTTTTCCTTTTCAGTCATTTTATTCCTCTGATTCAGTAAAAATCTTCCAGTGGAGTCTTTCTGAAGACAGAATGTTTTTATTAACTTGGAGGTACTCAAAGTACATGACAAAATCCCTAGAAAGTTCTTTCAGTGCTCTGATTTTTAACAAACACAGCCTTGGGAAACTCTTAAGTATTTAGAGGATTATGTTATGATTTACTTTGAAACACAGGGAAATGAGAGGCAGGGCTGAAACCTGGTCTGCAGCTCTGAATGTTTGGAGGTCTTAAGATCTCTGTATGTGCCTCTTTTTTTGCCTGGAGTGAAGTCTCTAAGTCTGCATTCAGTTAGTGTTGGCTGGGTGATAGGGATCATGGAATAGACTTGTCCTGATTGTAACCTGGGAGCCTGGAAATCATTTTAAATTGAGAAAGTGATCCAAATTTGTGCTTTTGTTACTGAAAACAGTCATCCTTGGAGCATCTCCCTATCCATCCATCTGTATCAGTTGTGAAATACTACAGGTTCTGCTGGGATGAGAGGGGGCATAAACATACAAGTATTAGTCAGAAATCTCTTGGAATAATGAATATTTTTTCTGAGTGTTGGAGGAAAACTTGAGAAAAATTTAAATTTTTAATACTTTTCCTCTCTTCAAACAAATCTTCCTCTCCAATCAGCTGTAATTTTAGTAACACAGGTTAAGACTCGTGGCACTGATTTCAGTGTAGCTTCTGCCACTCTGTGGACAGAGGAGCTTGTTGTGTGTGGTCTTTACATTTTCTTCTCTCCCCTCTCTTCCCCTGCTTGTTCTGGAATACTGGGATTCTGCAGTTTTTTCAGTTGTAGTAGTTGCTCAGTGGGAGTGTGAGAACTTGTGATGTAAAGCTCAGTTCTCACTTTCAAATTCCTTAGTAATTGGTATGGGAAAATAGACCACTGCAGAACTGCACTCACTGGCTAGTCAATAAATGTAGTTACAGAGCTCCTCAAAATAAGAAAAAAAAAAAAATCTATAAATGGCATCACTCTCTTCATTCTGGCAGTCTCATTCTTGGGGCGCCTCTCAGCTCCGTAGATGTTCTTACTAAATTTAAAAAAAAAGAAAATATTCTTTATTAAGCTTTGCCTGAGTAGGGCAAAACTTTAACAAAACTTAACCAGACTTACTGCAAAAAGCCCTTTTAGAATGAAGTGACTAAAATAATTTTAAAAGATTAATAAGCTTGATTAGTTTAATGTGAACTGAACATCTAAAATTAGAGGTGTTTTGCATTGGTTCATGTTCTTGCATATATTTCACTCTCAGTTATGAAGGTTGTGTTTTCTGAGCAGGGATTAGGAGCGTGGAACAAGTTATGGATACTTAACTTGGCAAATAAATCTGTCCACACCTTATTTTCCTTCTGGGAGATTTGCTGGGAGCGAGGTGGTATGAGAGCAAGAAAGGAAGATGTGGAACTTGTGGGGAAGTCACAGACGTTGTCAGATCACCCACCAAAACAGCTTCCTGAGACTTGTTCCCAGCAGTGCTGTGTAAAAACTGAAACCTCAAAGGGTCTGAGGGGCTGCCGAGGGTGCTGGGGTGTGCTGGGGGTTTCAGGTGAACAGGCAGAGCTGCATTTCAGGCTGGATTTCAGAATGTGTGTCACTGGCTGGGATACGTTTATACAAAGCTGGGTTTCTGGGGCTCAGTGATTCAGGTTTTCCAGCTGCAAACAAAAGGTGTTGCTTTTGGAGGTGAGCCCTTCCTCACTGCGATAGTGAGAGCACAAGGAGAGACCAACAAAGCTGAGATGGTTAATGTTCTGCTGCAGGGAATAATCCACTGGTTTTTATCCAAAGACGCTGTTTCATCAAAGTTCCTCAGCCAGAGATGCTGTATCTAAAAGCTGTTGGTGTCACGAAGGTGGAAGAAGATTTGGGATTAAAATTACTTGCTGCCTGGTATGTGCTATAGATAGCTGTGAAATAGAGCAGTTTGTTCGGGGACAGCTTTGCTACCTGGAAATAGAAAATAATCCTGGAGGGAAGCTGTGTCCCACCATGCAAATTTGGTAAACAAAGGAACCTTTTCTGGAATGACAGGTGAACCCACCCCAGTCTGTGTGCTGTCAGAGGTGTGTGATCACAGCCCTGCTGCTAAGACGAGTGTTCTCTGTGCTTTTGTGGTTAAAATGAAATTAAAATTGTGGATTGATTGGGGAGATCAAATAAAATTGCATGTTGGATAAACGATCTTTAAACTTGCTTCTAATGATTTGACAGCTCCAATGTACATAGTGTAAAGGGGCTGAGACAAACCCCTCTAAGAATCACATACCTGTCTGCCACTGTGCTGCCAGCAGATCAGCAGTGACATTCCGTGGTTAACTGGGATGCTGAATAATATTTTTCCATCATTGAAACCTACTGTTTCCTTTTGAATTTATGGATGTTCTTTTTCTGGAAGAAGAATGTTTGCTTTACCTTGTGTTCCTGATAAAGATGTGGAGTTCAAACCAGAACAGTTTATTGAAATTTATTTTTGTAATGAAATATTAATTTAATTCTCCAATGGTCAGTTGGCCAGAATCTAAACTGTGAACTGGCACTGGACTGTACAGCACTTGAAGTACTGTTGTTATAACAGGGTCACTGTCAACTTCGTTTTAGCTCTAAATTTAAGTCCTGTTTACTTAATTTTAAGAAAAGAAACAAGGCAGTGGAATGGCCTGATATGAATAAGAATGTTTTCTATTTTAATCAAAAATGATCAGTTTATGTCCTCATCCCTGGAGGGATCAGCCCCAGCCCAGAGCACTGCTCTGGGATGCTTTTGCAACTGAAAGGGGAAACCGAGAAGTGTGACTTTTTGGGGTGGAGAAAGTTTAACTTCACTGAAAGGCAGGAGGAAAAAGCAGTCATGAAACAAAGCCACAAAATGCATTTTAAGTTGATGTCAATTGTGATGATTGATTAAAAATAGGTAAATAATTACAAACAACAGTTCTTAACACTAGCATTTATAAATGCAGTATTTTATAGCAATGAGCCTTGTAAATTTTTGTTGTCCTAGGATACAGCATCCATTTGAGATAAGAAAAAAAGTATTTGAGAGAATGATTAATCCAGCACTTGAAAACACGCCTTTCTGCTGAATAACCCCTTGCTTCTGAAAGGATTAAGCATCACAACTCCTCCTTGCTCTGTGAAGTCTGTACCTTAACAGCTGGTGAAGTGACTTGTTCAAGGTCACAGTCCCTGGCATCGCTTGAAATAGAAGTGTGATGCCAGACTTGCTGTCCTCTGACATAACCACCAGACACGCTCTCCCCGAGTGCATCCTGGAGCTGTGACTGCTCCCAACCTGAGAGCATGAGAGAGCTCTGGAGAAGGAACAACTGAGGTTTCCCCAGCCTTGGTTTTACTTTCTGCACGCACAGAGTATGATCTGAGTGTGAGGAGGCAGTGTGCAATCAGGTGATGGCTCAGGAATTACAGGATATCTGCAGAGAACACAGCTGGCATTAAAAGAGTCACTTTGCTTCATGCAGTGCAGCAGGGTTTTCCTTAGAAAAAGGCTGAAAACAAAGTGAATGTAAACAGTTAAATATTTCTGTTATCATTTTCCTTGACTTTTTGATCTATCAAGCAGGTATCCCTCAGATTCCTTCTGCTCTTGATGAATTACTTGAACAAACATAGACTTTATCAAGGATTTATTCTGGTGTCTGGTTGTCTGCTAGTCTGCCTACTGGTTTTTCTCATTATGGTGTTGCAAACCTTTTTTCATCTTTGCTTGCCTAAAACTAAAATCTGCAGCTACAGAAATAATTTGCACCATTTTAACAGAAGAAATGGAAAAGCATTTATTTGCAATGCATAGATACATTTTCCACTGACTCTTAAAGTCAGCCTAGTCTTCAGGCATCAAAGATGCTGCTACCAGAATTTGAAAATGTTGCTAGGAGTTAAGGTTAAAGAGTAAATTTTCGTTGCTATATGGACAGCTTGTAACAGAGCTCATGAAAAGCTAATGTATGAGATGAATATAAACCTTTTTTCTTTATTTTTTTTCCCCTCTCACTGAGTGTACAGAAGATTTGCAGTTCATTTTGGGAAAAGGATGCAGGGAGAGGCACGGAGGAGGAGGGATTCAGCTCCAATTTTAGAGGTTCACAGAAATGCTGGTACTTCAGGCAGCTTGGTAACCCCATGGAGTGCTGTAAGGTGCCGAGGTTCAGGGGCTGGGATGTGGGGATGGTGCAGCTTCCTGGGTAGCTTTTGCATCTGGAGTTTTCCCCAAGAGCTGGGGTTTGCTTTGTGGCTGTAACAGAAGCAGCTCCTTTGTCACATTTATGGAGCTATATAATGATCTCAGTGCTTGTCTTCCAGGCTTGTATTACTGAGTTACACTAATTCTGATAGACTGTCCTTTAAATTTCTTCAAATCCCGACACAGCAAGCAGCAGTATAGTGTATTGTGATACTGGTTCATTGCCAGGGTAGACCAAAAATGGGTGATTTCTTAAAAAACATACCCAGCTCTCAGCCTGTTTCCATAGCAGAGCTTCTCCCTCCTTTGGAGCATCTTTGTGGCTTCCTCTGGACTCACTCCAGCAGCTCCACGTCTTCCTGATGTTTGGGACCCCAGAGCTGGAGGCAGCGCAGCAGGTGGGATCTCACCAGAGCAGAGCAGAGGATGAAAATTCCCTTCCTCAACCTGCTGGGGATCAGCCCAGGACAGGGTTTTAATATGTACCTACATGTTTTGGTCCTTCTAAATTTTTTAATGAATCAGGGATATGTATATACACATCAATAGCAAATCAACCTGAAAATGGGCTTGAATGTTTTAAAAAGAAAGGTGTTGATGCAATTACTTAGTGTTTTTCAGGTTTAAAGAGCTGTGCTGTGGGTCTGTTAACTGCAAAAGGATGCTGAGACAGTTCACTTGCCTTTGTGCCTTGTTCACTAGTGTCTTGATTCCCCCCAAAACTTGTGTGTGTGAAATCCAGCGCTCTGCATTCAGAGTGATCAGTTTGTTTTATTCCCAGAGCCTGGTAAATGTCTCTGAATGTGTCAGATGCCATCTCAGCCCTTTGCCAGAGCAGCAGTTGGAGCAACAGTTGGCGATGCTTGGAAGCATTACCTGATGGCTTTAGTCATCCCAATGCTGTGTTTTTGTCAGTGCTGCTGGAGGGGCGAGTGCAGGGTTTGGATGGCTCAAAAGCTCTGCAGTACCTGAGCAGTGGTTTTGAGTTTCCCTTAAGGCCACAGCAGACTTGTGAAACCCACACAACAGAAAATATTAATGTTTTGTGCACTCTATTGAAAGCTTTTGCTCGCTGTTGGAATAGACTGCGTCTCATGTTACCAAAAGAGATGGAAATAGACTGTAAATGTGATATTTTATTTTTCCCCCTCAAGTTTAATTCCCTTGTATGCTGGCTAAGATTGTTGTCTGTAATCAGTGGCAGGTTTTTGCCCTTGGCCAAATCAGCCTGTTGAGAGGGGATGGAGTGCATCCCACATGGTGAAGCCTCTTTATTGCTCCCTGGAGGGAAGAAGGCTTCAGATCTACCACCTGGACCCCTGCCCCTCGCTGCTTAGACCTCACTTGGCTGCTGGATCTCTGCTGGCAGCCACGGCTGGCCAGGGAAGCCTTTCATTGCTTCCTGGAGTACTTCCTGAAAAGTCTGTAGGGGCTTAGTGAGATAAACCTGCTCGTTTCCTCTAGGGTTTCCTGATGACTGGTCTGCAGTACAACTTTTCCTGTTTCTAAGGTGGTGGGAAGTTTTTCTTCCCCACCCACCTGACTGGCCAGTCACAGTTACGGGATGTTGGTTTGTCCATCCTTTAGCTGTAGCTCTGTTTTACCTTTCTTGTGTCAGTTTTACTGTTTTTTCCTCATCCAGACAATTTAGAGTGAACTGGTTGAATTTTGCCAAACCTCTGATGGCCATAGCATTACTCACACACGCTGCAAACTGGGGTCAAACACAGAACTGGTGAGTCCTTTCCTGCCATTGCAAATCAATGCTGCATGTGGGAAATTTTTGCTGACCTTGAATCTACCTAATAAGCTGTTTTGTAGGAACCATTTCAACTTCTGCCATCCAGGGAAGGGTTTTTTTTTGTTTGGGTTTTTCCCCCCCAAAGCAGATTTTTCTCTGGGATCCCCCTCAGTGCTAAAAGAGCAGTTGGAATTTGCACTCTTCAGGCTTTAACCTCAGTACTTTTCTAACTGTTGAAACTTACAAATTTTCTGTTGCATTTGGTAGGTTCTCTGATGATTTGTGATCAGAGCTTTCCCGTCAGCTGAGTGGTCTCATTGCTGCACTTCGTGTGTTGCTGACCAGTTCAAAATACAAGTTACTGCATTAATTTAATTTGCAGATTGAATAAATTGTGATCATGTATGAGTGTCTGTAGTATATTCTCTGTATATGTGCAATGTTGTATATAAATGAATAATTCATTTGTTCTCTGTAAGTAGTTTGTTTCTGGCTCCTTCAGAAAGGAGGTAAAAAAAAAAAGGGAAAAGAGAAAAAAGTGGATAGATACATGTTTTCTGCTGGGTCTAGTTGCAGTCTGTCATTGCGTTCTTATTGTCTACTTATCATACAGTCAAGTATTTTAACTGCAACTCCCAGCTGATTTATGGTAGTTATTTTTAACAATAAAAACAATTTCTGCTACTTTAAAATAGGCAAATGTAGTCAGGGAACTAAGAATGCAAACGTAAACTTTGTTTTGGGTGGGAGAAGAGCCAGAACTGGGTAGAAGTTAACTTGCAGTGGTGGCTCAGGTTGTAATTAGACCTAAGAAACTGGAAGTGCTATTAACTGCAATGTATTTCAGGCTTCTGAATTTCTAGAGCTTTGAAGTGAAGAATAATCAAGTGTAGCATGTGGAAAAAAATTTCAGAACAGTCAAATCTGTTATTTGTGAATAAATCTTAAATTAAAAATAGTGCCACAGCTCACAGCAGTCAGATGGTAGTTCAAGAATGAACTACCACACCTTGAACTTCAGGAAAAGCAGACCTTTAACTGCATCTTTAGCCTAATTGGCTGCAGGAAACAATGTTAAATTTTAGGTGTCTCAAACTTGATTTGCAGTGCAGGTCTGGAAGCTCTGATTGCCAAGCTGCTTTGTTTCCACTTTCTGAGAGCAGTTCATTTTCCATGCCCACCCTTGCACAAGCCTGCATTAGAAATGCCATCCTTGCAGGGCTGGCAGTACGCTTATGAATCCTGTTAATTTAGGGATCATTGATGGTACAGAGGCAACCTGTGTTTCACTGAGTATGAAACCACACACAGGCAGCGTGTGTGTGATGAGCCAGCAGTGCTGGTACTTTGGATATGGGATCAATGTGTTTCCTACCTGTTAGGCAAGTCACTGATTCCCATCTCTTGTCGTATACAGAAGTGCCTTTGAAAGGCTGAGACCTGAGCTAGGCTTTGGCTTTTGAAAAGCTTGAACACGTGGCTGTGCATCTTGGAGCCACTGGTTGCTTGAAACTTGTATTGCTCTGTATTAGTTCCCTCTCCCATGAACAAGTTCTTTCTGTAGCTGAAATGAACAGGTAGGCTGATAGTTTATTATCTGGTGATGACACCATTTTCTCTGACTTTCTGTAGTTCAAACAAGTCCTTACTGGTACAAACTTGTGGCAGAAGAGGAGGGGAAGATGAGTGCTGTAATGGCAGCTTGTCAGTTAAATTAGGGTTTTTTCCTAGTAGTATTGTATTCATTTGGGGGGGAACTGAAACTGTTTTTCATAATCTGTGCATGGTGAGGAGCAGCAAAGCCAACAGCTGGGAGCGTCTGCTGAGTTGGGACCTGCTGCTGCCAGAAATTGAGCTGATAATGATGAGCAGCTCATAGTGTAATTAAGGTCATATTAACTCAAACATCTCCTCCTCCTTAAACACAAAAATCCAGAAAGCCCCTCATGCAGGAAAGCAGTCAGGAGTGGGTCCTGTTGGGTAGAGACAGCTCTAAATCCATGTGTTGAAAAACAAAGGGAAGTTCAGAGAAATCCAAGTTCATCATAGAGGAATGTTTGATACAAACATCCTACAGTTTCAGGACAACTTCCACATCACATTGCTGCAGATCCTTCCTCAGCATTCCGTCCCTGGCGTGCACCACTCCGTGCTCTACTGGAGGAGTCCTGAGAGTAGTTGGAAAGGTTTTGTTACTTCCAAAGCTGGAGGAAAGTGGTGTATAGGCTGTCATTTAGTCTGTGCTCTGATGGGGACAGTCAGTGAGTAAGCAAGACTTGGAGATCAGCATGACCAGGGGATGGTTTGTCACAGCCTGCCAGTGTCTCATTGTGTTACGAGGGCAAATGACGAGTTCCTCTCTGAAAATCCTCCTTGTGTAGCCCCTGAGCAGAGTGCTCTGCTGCTTACCCTTCTCTGCACAGGGACCTAAGCGTAGCTGTAAGGAGCTGTACATTTTTCAGTGGATATTAAAATCCAAGAATCCTTTAGAAGAGTAGCCAAGTGGAGTTGAAATGGATTTGCACCCCATACAGGAATGATGTGCTTCTGTTGTATTTGCTGTGTGGATTTTAAAGCACTGCAAAGGCAAAGTGCTAGGAAAAATATGTTTCTAGTCACTTTACAAAAGTATAAAAGTATTGAATGTATGTGAGTAGGTTTGAATAACTGTTTTGAAAATGTGTCCTGTCATGAGGTGCTCAGTTCTGAGTCCAGCATGCAGCATTGCGGGAATGACCAGCTGCTCTGAGGAATGAGGCTGGTGTGACATGGCATCAAAGCTTTGTAAGGTGCTTTTCTTCAGTCTAATCAATAATTAAACAAACACCTGGAAATCTGTCTTTCCACTTTCCCCTTTCTGAAATTAAATTGGCCATCTCAGGAGTGTTTTGAAATCTCGCACACAGAAGACACTTTAAAATACTCAGAAAAAGCTGTGGTCTGTGCTTCATTTGCAGTCTCAATTAGTTAGAAAGGAAACAGACGATGTTGTTGACTGAAAGTCTTTAATGCTTTGGACAACAGGTTTCTGTGATTGTGGGTTTTGTACAATATTTTCTTGCACTTTTGGGAAACATCAACATTTCTTTTGCATAAAGATTGATGAGTGTTGCCTCTAAAAGTCTTGTAATGTCTCTCCAGAGTTGCCACTTTTCATTTGTACTTGGGGCAGATTCCTGCTCCTTGTTACTGGGAATCTGAAGTGCCTTTTCTGCTCCAGGTGCCCGACTGAGATGTTGGGCTCTCTGTGCTGCAGCTCTCTGGGTAGAGGTGGTGCTTTGCCATACCAGAGGATTTTTCGGTGCCAGGGATATGTTTATCCAAGTAATGCATGCATGTAAATCAGCCTGTGTTTATGATTTTTTTATTCCAGGGTGCGGTTGTAGCAGGCTGGCGCTTTCTGTACTCGGAGTCAGGAAAATGAGCAGCAACACCAGGAGGGGTGAAGCAGAGGAAGGGCTGAGCAGACGCGGAGTGCGGGATGAGGGAGGGCAGCTCGGTGCCTCCTCCTCCGGTCTTTTTGAGGCCCCGTGTCTGTTTTAAGCTGCTCCAGGCACTGCTGCCTCGTCTGAGGGAGCGTGAGGCGCCTGGAAAGGGGAGAGGAGAGGGTGGCCTGGTTCTGCCCTTTGAGTCTGTGTGTGTGGGAAGAGGAATGATACGGAGTTTGGCTTTCCACAAGGCTTTTAAAACCCATAGCCTCCCCAGGCTTCAACTGAGGATGCTTGTTTGCCTTGAGACCAGAGGTTTTATTGTTGCTTGTATCCCAGAAAGAGGTTTCTCCTGGCTCTATTTAGAGGCAGTGCTGTTTGAGCTGGCTGTGATTGGAAGGAGGCAGGCAGTGAGTGTCGTGCCCTCTTGTTTTTCTCTTGTGCAGGAAGAAAAAAGCTGAGGAGCCTGTCCTCCTCCTCTGAGTCAGCTGTGGTTACCGTTTGCTGAGTAGGCGTGCGTGTTTGGAAGGGAAAAGTAGCTTCAAATTAAGTCAGCTAAATACTGTACCCAAATAAGTTTGGGGAGGTTTCCCCGCCTTGGACAGACTCTTGCTAGAGCTGACAGCTTGTAGTAAAACTGGTTTATGATAATTATTAGAACTATTGTGTGCATTGGGTAATTCTTGAGCTAAACAGGAAAACAGGTTCGGTGCCCTGGTGAGGTTTCCATTTTGGTGGCTGTTGTTACCACAGCACATTGAGGTACAAGTCCACATTAGATGACACCAGATTATGATTGCCCTTCTGTAGGTGCATCCAGATCTCGGTAGAAATCAGGGGTGAACTGTCTGCACACGTACTGTGTGTGTCACATTGGGTGACTTGTGGGCAACGTGGAAAAAGAGGGTCTGGAAGAGGACTTGCTAAAATTAGAAGGTGACTGGGGAAGCAGAAGTGAGCATCTTCCATCTGGCAGAAGACCAGATGAAAGGATGTCCAAGGAGTTCCTGCAGGAATCTGACAGCACAAAAAAAGTAATCTGGAAGTTGATAGGTAAATGTAATCATGATACGAAGCAGCTCTCTGACAGTATTAGAAAACTACACAGAGAGAGAGGAACCCCCACTGTTGTGTTTGGTCTGTCAGTGTCATACACAGCAAAACCATTTTGTGGAGAACCTCAATTAAGAAACAAAATAACTGATGAATGTTTGTCTTCAGCAAATGCTTTAAGACTATACTGAACTTCAAATTTGTGAATAGTCCTGTTGATACTGGTTGAGTACTCCAGGGAAGTGAGAACTAAAGTCAGCACCAGATCTTCCATATGAGAACAAATGTGTGCTCTGTAAGGTGTCCTGCTTCTCTTTTCAGTATCAACTGTGGAAAGTACTGGGACACTCTTGAATTTTTAACTGAGCCACACAGAGATGCTTTTAGATCAAATGGTGACACCTCCAGTCCCAGTTATCAGTACAGTGCTGAAATATTGGGTAGAGGTGATGAGGAGTGGACTGACAGGTGAGTGAAAAAATGGGAAGTACAAAAATATCGATGTCCACACAGCAATAAAATGGGTGACCTGGTGCTGAGATAAAATGGAGATAAGTGCAGTTCCTGTTCCAGTGGTGACTCAAGGACAGTGCTCCGGGGTTGGGACACAGGGAATAGTTGTACTGGCTTGACTCTTGCATGTGATCCCTCCAGTATTTTGCAGGACAGCCTGGCTCCAAGCCATACACCTCCTGATGGTGGCTGCTGGTGTAGAGGAAATGTTAATTCCTTACTTTTGTCTCCAATTGCTTTATCTTTGCTAACAGAAATAGTCTGTTCTTGTTTGGTGACAGAGATGGAAACTCATTTGCTCTGCTTGTTTTTGTGTATCTTATCTTTTTTTTCCTGCTGATATGAACACAATATGATTTGTACTGGTTATTTTTTGGACAAACTAATCTGAAATGGAACGTAAATGATACTGTGTGTTTTGCCAGCGCAACTGAAGTTCTAAGTATACATCCTGTTTGTCAGTTTGTTTTGCTGTTTTGTGAGGACTTTGATCATGGTGAAGTTGCAGGAAAGTACATAATGATGTTTAAGTGGAAGAGGAATGTATAAAAGCTGTTTTACTAGTCATAAGCCAGTGCTCAGCCTGTGTAAGAGACTTTGAGCTGACACCCCCAGGAAAAAAATAGAAAAATATGTGGGCTTTCTGGCTGGCTGCAAAAGTAATGGTTTTGATGTATATTAA
Source organism: Pachycephala philippinensis (assembly GCA_013397055.1). Classification (NCBI taxonomy): domain Eukaryota; kingdom Metazoa; phylum Chordata; class Aves; order Passeriformes; genus Pachycephala; species Pachycephala philippinensis. The sequence continues at coordinate 959,629 of VWZT01006077.1, read as the reverse complement.
GTACTAAGCTGTCTCCTCTAGAGTTTCTCATTTAAGGTGAACAAGTTATTTCCATCACTTAATGTTGTGTTAGGTCGTGGTAGGTTGTTGAGATCTGAGACCAAGTTTCCTCTTGCAAGATACGATCGCTGGCACTTGCAGTTTGTGGCTTCTGGTTTTGTCCCAGCAGCTCTACTTTAGATACAGAGTGTTGGGGTGTGTCTTGTGGCTCGTGATGTTTGGATACAGGTGACATGGAGATTTGTGGACAAAAAGCATATCTCTGCTGCTTGAGGTCATGGAGGATTGAGGTTAAGACAGAGAACACCTCATTTAGCTTGTCATATTTGCCATACAAGAAGAACTAATTCACAAACAGGAGGAAGAGCTGTGGTTTATAGGCTGCAAAAACAACCAAATGTGTTGTTTATCTGCAAAACTTGATCTGCTTTTGATTAAAAACAGCAGGGTATTGCAGAGCTTTAAAGGATACCATTATCCAAAGTTTGGATTGGGGTTTGGGTTTTTTTATTGTTTGTTTGGGGGTACCTGAAGGGGCTATTTCCCTTGCTTCTGAAGTTGTCCAGGGACTTTTATCATCACGTAGTACCTCTGCAAAACACGTACTTTAGGGCATAGCCACAAAATTTAAGGGAAATTGAGGAACTTCCTTTCCTCTTGGTTGTTTCCTGGGATGCTGTGCTATGGAGCAGGCTAAGAGAAATATATCATGTCTGTGTATGTATTTTATATGTATATGCACATAAATAAATATAAACATGAATGCTCACGGTAGTTGGGACTTTTGAAATGTGGTCAGTGCACAGTGGCTCGCTGCATATGGCCTTGTGCGTTGGGAATGTGTAACAGTTTGGTGTGTGTCCTGGCCAAACAAAAAATTCCTTCTAGATGATCTGGGCCAAACAAGCAGCTGAATGGATGCTGCCCTCTGGTTTACCTGTCCTGCAGCAGGCACAGATAATGAACACAAGAGTTTGGTGTTACAGATCTGCTGTAAAAGTTTTCTGTCCTTGCTAGTGCTGTTTTAGTGAAAATAGTTCCACCAATGTTAATGGAAATGACACCACAGAAAATTGGTGCTGATGTGTTCCTGCTCTCCTGCAGGGCTTGTGGGTTCAGCTCTTTTCTTGGGAGTAGAAAATCTCTGATGATCACACCTGTGGGGAGCAACATATTCATTCAATGCCAGTGGGAATTTCTCTCCAGAAGTATGCTTTAGACTTAGACAACTTGTGAAATATTTCACAAATAGTTCTTCTGGGGAGAGGTGCCAGCTGTGGTTTGCCTTTGGGTCTGGTAACAGTACCTGTTCTTCAGAAGCCACGACTATGGGTTAAAAAATTGACTTAGAGGCTTCACAGATGTGTGACAGGAGGGGATGGAACCTGAGGGGTGGTGTGGGGTGGGAGCAGGGTGGACACTGCCTGCATTTTTTGAGTGCTTTTTGAATCTTAGATGATTGATGCATGTGAGGAGTAAACTCTCCTTTTGGTAACTGCAGATATCCAGGTGGGTCAGGTGTGGTAATGGTTGCCTGGTTGGGAGATTGGAAATTCTCTTTTGAAATGCCTGTGAGATGATGGATCAGTGCTGAAGGTCTTGCACCATCTCACAGTATTCTGTGGGCATTTTTGTGAAACGTTGACATGGAAATAACTGCATCTTTAATCTGTTTGATTCAAGTTTGAGCTTGTGTTAATCCAAGGCCTTTATTTTTTTATTTTATTCTGGTCTAGAGAGAAAACTGTTTTGGTGATAAAAGATGCAGCTGGGATCTTGAGTTAGTTCTGCAAGACGTTTTATTTCACTCCTGTAAATGTGATCCTTCCTTTCTTCCTACCCAGTGTAAAACGAACAGGAGGAGGGCAGGCTGCCTTTTCCTGCTGGTGAGCTGGGCAGATGCCTGCTCCCACTTGCCTGCTGTTTGGGCTGGGGCCCCTCCGGAGGGTTAGCGGAATGGAAGAGAGATGTTATTTGTCATCTTTTACATTGTCAAATTATTCTAATTTTGGAATAAGAAGCTGCTTTCTTAAGGGAATTACTTATCTTCTTGGAAAGTTGGCTGTAAAAGTAAGTCCATTATTAAATGGCTTTGTAAGAAGTGGATTAAACTCCTGGTTTATTGTTTAGCAGGAGAATTGCTCATTGTTCAGCAGGAATTTATGTTTATTTACCAGGAGAATCAGAAATAAGTAATTCAGACTGATGGTGACAATTTCGGTAAGTTTATTTATTTTCTGATAATGAAATAAGGTCCTTGGTCAGGCCTTGGCTTCCTTCACCATCTATTATTAATTACTCATTTTTTGGGCAATGCCTAGAAATATTTTTCTTAATATTCCTGCATCTGTGCCAGTCCTGAGCATAACAGGTGGGTTCTTTACCCTTCTGCCTCACTCCTGTGCACATTTTCTTTCATTTTTCTTCTTTTTTTTTTTTTTTTTTTTTTTTTTTTTTTTTTTTTTTTTTTTTTTTTTTTAGCATTTTTTTTTTTTTTTTTTTTTTTTTTTTTTTTTTTTTTTTTTTTTTTTTTTTTTTTTTTTTTTGTGAAAAAAGCATTTTGGAAATTCCCCTTTGTAGCTACAAACAGTAGGATACTGTACAGCCCATGATTTATTAGTACTGATATTGTTATGGCACGTTTGAGTCTTGTTCTACCTAATTAAAATGTTCTGAAGGAATTCTTTACTGCAAATAACATGAAGGCAAACACAGGGAACACCAGAGTTACCTGCATTCACCTAAGCTGGGCATGCAAAAGAAAGCAGTTTCATTGCTTTTGACAAGATCGGGGTGATGATTTCTTCCTGAAATCTTGCCTTACTTGTTTGTTTCTCTATGCACACGCATCTAGTTGGATTCCGTGATCCCGATGGGTCCCTGGCAGCTCAGCATACTCCGTGATTCCGTGCTTCTGTGATGTACAGATGCTTTTCTTAGCAGCCTCCTCCACAGAGGGAGGACAAAGGCGAGCTTTGAGGAGCCCGGCTGGCAGCAGAGGTGCGGAGCCTCTGGAATTGCTCTGCTGCGAGGCGCAGGCCCCCCCATCGCGGGTCGGCCGCTGTGCAGCCGCCACTGCTGAACGAGCCTCCCAAAGCCTTGCTGCCGCCCCCGATGCCAGGCCGAGGGCATGTCTGAGAGCAGGGCGAGTGGGTGTGTGCGGAGAGCCGTGAGGCGCTCGCAGGCCGGGCTGCGGGGCTGTGCCCTGCGCACGCCGGGCCCGGCTGTGCCGCCAGCCCCAGCAGCCATTTATGAATGAGGCACCACAAGGGGAGGAGGGACTGCAGCTACAATAGCAGCCTGCGCTGCCTTTCATTCACTCGCTGCCTCTCAGCAATACTATGTCCTATTTTTTTAAAAAACAAATTACATTCCTTCTTTTTTCTCACTGATTCTGCTGTGTGGCTCTCTTCGCTTCCACGCTGTTGCCTTCCTGCTCCTCTTTGCCTTTCCCCCCCGAAGCCCACCCATACAGTAAAGCTCATGGCTCCTGGATTTGCCTTTTCTCTAAAGCAACTCGCCCAGCCACCCGTGTCCCTTCTGTCCCGTGGGCAGAGCTGTGTCCCCTCGGTGTCCTCGGCTGGGTGCAGCCATGGTGGCAGCTCCCTGTCCTGCCTCCCAGCCGCTGGCACAGCCCTTGGCACAGGCAGCCTGGCTGGAGGCGCAGGAGGGCCAGGAGACGGGGCGCTGTGGCTAGTGCAGGGCTCCGTCTCCTTCCTCCTCCCGGATACTTTAGGTAGCCCATTATTTTCGGCACTTCAGAGCCCTTTGTTGTGACTGCATTGAAGCCGGGTGACAATGGCACCCTTGCTTCCTATTCACCCAAAATGAAGAGACAGGCCATTGTCCCGAGCATAATTGAGCTTCTTTCAAAAGAAACCCACAAAGAGACGGGCAACTCAGTTAATGCTGCTGGTTTGAGCTGTAACAGTGGAGGCAGCTTAGGACTAGAAACCTAATTGCCAACAGTAACCTTTCTAAAGCCAGGGCAGCATTGCCTTTGAATTTAAGGTGTGCAAGTTAAGTTTTCTTTTTAAGATACTGACTGTTGTTTACAAGTCATGACATTGCTGATGACACCTCAGAAAACATCTGCTTCCCAAATTTGATTTATTATTTGTAACCCAAATCAGGTCCACAAGAGATCACAAGTTTCATCATCAAAAATATGTCCTCAACTAAGCCAGAAGTTTCAAAAAATATTTAAGCAGCATGTACTGGGTCGAGTTTATAGTCTCTTGCAGTTTTCACTTGCACTAGTGAAGTTCTGGTGTTAGCATTTGTTCATCCTGTCTTTTGAAGTCTCAAAAATCATTGCCCAGAGAAGCTGCGGCTGCCCCATCCCTGGAAGTGTTCCAGGCCATGTTGGATGGGGCTTGGAGCAACCTGGTTTAGTGGAAGGTGTCCCTGCCCATGGCAGGGGGATTGGAATAAGATGAGCTTCGAGGTCCCTTCCAACCTAAACTATTCTGGGATTCCATGATAATTACGCATTTCCCACTTCATTCACATGAGTGCATCATTTTTCTGTAATCGGTCTCATCAGAACTGCCAGAAATACCCTATTTGTAAATTAATTTTCCTAGCCTAGATGGGAAGCTTTGCCAAGTCACTTCCACTGCCATGGTCATTACTTAGATGCAGGAGAATTGTCTCGGGGTGGGGGAGGCAGGTTCATCCTGCTTGTTTCCTGTTAATATTAGGATTCTGAAATAATTTTTAAACTGGGTGGGCACTTTACCTGTGCATTTACATTCCACTCCCCATGTGTGTGGGCAGGCAGAGTTGAGCAGAGCTTTGCTCACCTCCTCAAAGCAAATTCTAGCCAGACTAGTTTGCATTCTGGTGATATCAAAGTAAGCAGTGATAAACTTCTAATGATATAAAATCTGGTTCCCTCAGATCCATCTCCTTTTTAGTGTTGGCGTTAAGGGCCACTTTGTGACTCGTATCCATTAGTGCAGACTCCTCTGAAGAAAAGCCTTGAGGGATGAGTAAGCTGAGATGACTTGAGAGGCTTGTGGGCTACAAAAGGCTGGCTCACAGCGACTGGCATGAGGCTTCAGGTTGCTACAAAAGATGTCTGCAGATGATGCTAGTTTTTGGATGATGAGCAATACACAGATAATGGACTAAGTTTTCCTGTGAAGAGTTGAGCACTCGGGTCATAGTTTGGGCATAGGAGTTGCATCTTCAAGACCCAGCTGACAGAAAGCTTTTGAGCAGTAGAACCAGGCAGACTTGGCTGTTCTTCCACCCAGACTGCACAGTCTTATTTCCATTTGTTTTTCCTGAGAGTCAACCAAACCAACATGTTGTTTCTCTGTGAGTGTAGGCTGCAGACGTGTTTAGTATGACCCCACCAAAGTGGTGCAAAGGCATCTGCAAATTCCTGCTCTAAATGTGTCGGGAAATGTGTTTGGGACAGTTTTTATTTAAGTTTTCTATAAACAAGGAAGATACTGGAATACTTTGGGTATCTTTTCTGGAAGGACGTTGTCAGTCTCTTTCTACAGTTCTGTATCAATTATTTTGGTAGGATGCCCAACAAAGTACACACTAAAATATTTTGTGAGATTGTTGGCTTATCATGTTTAGTTCAGGAGATACCCTTGACGCTGGAACTTGTGATCTCTTGTGGACCTGGCTCATAAAAGAAAATCGCATTTTGGGAGGTAGATGGTTTGTGGGTTGTCGTCAGCGATATCACTACTTGTAAATTCTTGCCGAGCTATTTTTTTATATTTGGAAACGTGCAAAGGCTGTCAGTGTGCCAGTTTTTAGAACTGTGGAAGAAAGTGTAGGAAAGAGCTCATCTTGCACCACATAAGTGAGCTCTTCCTGTGGAGGTTAAGTAAGCGGACTCTGAAGTCGGCGGATCAAAGGCAGGCACACTTCGCCAACGAGGAACTTTAGAGGTTTAGCTCCAGGCAATGTTCAGTGGTTGCCCTCCAATTCTGAGCCCTCTGCTAATAAAACTCCTTTCTCCTTCCCTGAGCTTTACCTAGTTGCACATTAGGGACTAGGACTTGGGATGGGAAGTGGGGAGGGATGTGTTTGTGGCTTTGCAGTTTCAGACATGTTCTTTGGGGGGTTTTATAAGCTATTTAGTGAAACTGAGCTGAAACAAAGAAGGAAAATACCTCTTAGTTTCCTCATATTAATATATTATTAAACAAACAAACCCATAACAATTGTCAGTTATTTTTAGTGTGTGGAAAATATGTATTATTTTATTTTGTGGTTATCTTTTCTTGAAATTAAATTCATTTGTTGCCAATGGTAGGCTGAAAGGAGATGGGGAAATCCCGGATTTTTTAATCTTTATATCTAGCATGAGCTAAGCCTCTATTCTGTGCTTGTTAGGTGATTTCCATTTGAGCAGCTCAAACATAACAAAATTAAAGATTTAAAGTGAGCCCGTGGGGTAAACTGATGGACTATTCCCATTCTTCCGACAGAAGCCACGTGGAGAGAGCCAAGGCTGGCTGCATGCAGAGTTCTGTGTAGGTACATGGAGCTGTGACCTTGCTGCAGGTTAAAATCGTGCACAAACTACTGGCTTGGATGCACTTTTCAGTTCACACATTTGAGAAGAAACTCTGTCCTCCTGCATCTTGGCTGCATCTGGTTTTAAAACATCCCTGTGATCTCCCTGGGGATTCTTCTTCCTGTAGGATACACCCTTACTGCAGTGCTTCCAGAGCAGTTGGGTGTTTTGAACCCAAAGAACACGTTATCTGTATCTCTGCCTGTCTCACTGATTTCTTCCTTGCAGAGCTTTTCTTGCATGACGTAAATTTGCCGTCGCTTATTTATGTCTGGGGCAGAAACTTTTTATCTGTGGTTCATGAGCAATGGGCTGATAAATACGGTGATACCGTGTGATGTTATTACAGATTGTTCTGGGCTTTAGTTGATTCGAAGCTACTGCAGGAATTTTTTAATTGCCACTGACTTGAGCGCTTTTTAAACAAATTAAAAAACAAACCCCAACCCCACCACCAAAGCAAAACATTGCCCTTCTGTGTTTTTGTGTGCTGGAATCTTTGCCTTGGAGGTAATTAAAAATATAGCTGTTCTCCTTAATGGGATTTCTACACAGCTGTATTTTTTACCAAGCATATCTGTGTGCAGCTGGTTGAACAGAAACACAACAAACACGAGAAATGGCTGTCGTTGTACTTAGGTTTTTAAATATGTGTGTGTTATATATTTATTTAAGAGCAGATCCTGCAGAGCAGCTTGAGTTATACAGAGTAGCCTGGAGAGCTTTTTGAAGTGACCTTGGGAAGGGCAGGTGCAGTTATGGGATGCAGGTTTGGCTGGTACATCTCTGTCCTCTGGCCATGCAGATGTACAGACCGTGTTGTACTTGCCAGGGGAGGTGCAGTGGGGTGAGTTATTATTTGCTTGTGTGTTTTGTTTCTTTTTATTCTATTTAGCTCTTCGTTTTGTTTCTGTTTTTTAGACTAATGTAGCTTGACTCCATGCCCCTGTGTCTCCAACAAATAAAAAGATGGGCTTGGATGTAGGTCAGAACTGTAATTCCTTACCATTGTGGGTGACTCGCTTTGAAACTGGCCCTGTCTGTGATAACCTTGCAGTTTGTCCTTCTCAAATCATAACTGTGTACTGGGGACTTGACATCTCATGGCCAGAGATGAAAGTCTTTTATCATAATTTGAGCACCCTGACTTCATTGAAAGACTAAACTCCACAAAGCACACTCAGGGGAAGGGTGGTACAAAGTGCCTTGGCAACCTTGGCTTGTACAGTGTACATAGTTTTTCAGTATCGTTTTAGGTGTTTGCTCCTGTAAGGTGGTTTTGAAGGAGTCTTGTTTAGAAATAAATGGGTTTTGTTTTCGGCAGTTCATGGCGATTTTCTGTCCCTTGTATGTCTCCTGCCTCTACAGTCTAAGCACAAGTAGCTCCCAGCTGGCAGCTTTGCCTCTGTGTGTGTTGCTATCCCTGCCACGGGGATGCAAAATACCTTTACATTTCAGTTCTCCAGGTACAGGTTCAGACCTATTCCATTTTTCTTATGTAGTAATTCTGACCTGTGGATCAAGACATGCTTTTTTCTGTTGCCTTTGCTCCCTGCCGTTTTTTGGGTAGGTACTGATGTGCCTCCGCCTCTGGAAGTGACAACCATGGGGGCCCAGGAATAGAAGCTGTGGGTGCCTGACCTCCTCCCTGGCTGGAATGAGACAAAGAGGTTAGACAGTGTTTGTCAGCAGAGCTTTTACCAGGGCGGTGAGGCTGGGAATGGAAAGAAAAATGCAGGATCACCAACCTTTACCTTAAAGGCAATGCAGTGCCTCTGAAAGCCTTGGCTTGTAGCCTGGGAAATTTAAGCAAAACAAAAAAGAAATGATTGTGGTGATAGCAGAGAAGGTTGTTGACCAGTGATATTTCGGTTGCTTGGCAGGACTGGGAGACTGTGTCTGCTGCTTCTCAGAAAACACAGAGCTCTGAAGTGCAGCCTCGGAAAACAACAAAAAGCCCAACAAAATCCGCCAACCAACCAGCCCCACCACAGAAGCAAACTTTGTTCAGCCTTGGGTGTTTGCAAGTGCTGTGTCAGTACTGCAGGGCTGACCTGCTGCAGGCTTGCTCCCATGGATTCTGTGTGGGGCCAGGAACCCAGGCTGGTGGCCAGGTCATGTTCAAAGTCTCTCCTTACCGGGCTGGCCTGCTGAAACAGAGAGCAGTAAATACAAAACTAAATATTATGTGTTGAGCCCTTGATGATGCTACTGTTCATAAATAGGGAGCCAAGTAACATGCACGTGGAAGTTGTCTCCGGGTTTCTTCTAACGTACTGGAGTACTGAATGTACCCTATCAAGTTATTACATGCTGCTTTCTTTCCATTGCCATCTGTTATCTCTCTTCTGGTCCTTATCTTTAACTCTGCAAATCCTCTTAGAAATTTCTTGAAAAACTGAGAAGGGAAGCTGGCTCTTAGGTAATGCTTTTATTCAGAGAGTATTTGTTTTTGTTTGCACCACCCTCTTTATTTCATCCTGGTATCTTTTTATGTATTTTGATGTGCAAGACTAGTGATCTAACTTGTTGATTCCAGTAATATCATGTCATGTAATTTAAGAAGGAAGCACTGGAAATCCTAAGTTCTGTAAGCTTGTCCCTCAAAGTAAAAAATAAATAGTATTAGATGCACCAGCTTTTTCCATCTGACAAACACCCAGTGTATAAGCAATTTATTTTCATACTCACAGAAGCTTTTCCTTCCCAATCTCAAATTTTAGAAACCCTGAGAGTGAGCTCCTGCTACACATAAAACCTTATGTTTCGTGTTGTTGCAGGGATTTAGTTCAAATTTGGAAGGTCAGTGTGAGTTCCCAGGGATTCTCTCTGTGTGTGATACTGATGCTCCTCAGTGTTTTAGTATTCCCACACTAAAGTCTTCTGATCTAACGAATAAGGGGGAATAAAAGGAAAATGGGCAATAAGATGCTAATGATGTTTATGACATTCGGGGTGTGAAAGCAAGGAGAGTGTATGTGAAGAGCATTCGGTTATGTATGTGCTTGGATTTTTTTTAGGATAAGAAAACTACTATCTTGAAATGCTGCAAGTCCTTATGGCTGCAGAGCTGCTTTCGAGTATTGAGAAGTTTCAAAACAGGATAACAGAAGGATTGTTCTGTTTGTGAGGGTGGGAAAGGCCTTTCCCCCTTCTTTCGGTAACTCAGAATCCTTTGGTTTTCTCGCTCTCAAAATGAAGGCAGTCACAAGCGATAGCTGAATATGATACTGTTTGTTCCGTTTATATAAATTTTGCTTTGAGTTGAGCTCTGGCAGCTTTGCTGAGTGGGAAGCTGATATGTTTGGCCTCTGTAATGGCTGTGTGGGCTGTCATTAGGAGGTGTTTTGCAGAAGTTGCTGTATCTTACCTTCTCACTTCGTTATAAAGCTTCAACATGCGATCTGCCCTCTCCCAGCTGGCACTGAATTTGTGGGTCTGAAGCGGTTTTGAAATCCTTGGGTTGCCAGGCTTGCACAGAACAGAGCTCGTGTTGCAGATCGGGTGGGAGCTGCTGCGCTGCCTTTCTGGTTTTGTGCCCTGAGTATTTTTACTAGCAAGATACCTGCCTGGCTGTGTAATTATGGAATACTACCTTGCATTGCAAAGCAGGGTTTCCACATTCAGATAAGCCTAAACACGTGATCCTAACCTAGGATAATACTATATCTTGTTGTTGGAAGTTGCAAGGTGTTTTAGTAAAGCAAAATGGGATGAACTGGGAAAAAACCAATGAGGACCACAAGGGAAAGATAAAGTTCCCCAGGTGAAACAGCACCACATAAGGGGCCATGCTTGATTAAGGATGGTGAGAAACTCCTTGCTTTGTTAAGTAAATAGCTCATCCTACAGAATCACAGAAATAAATTATGCCAACAAATAAGCTTTTTAAAAGTCAAACTAAAAAATGAAGTTACAGAGGAAAATCACCTATTTTTCTGTCAATTTGTGCATGTGACTTAAGGGCAAACTTTCAGGGAGTCCCCAGCACTGGTTGTGTGGGTATGCAGGAGACTCTTGTCAGTGTTGTCGAAGACTGCACCACGTATAAAGAAGGCAAATGTAGTTTCTACATTCTCCAGAAAAACACAAGAGATTTCCCTCTAAATTATCTCTATGCGTGGAGGAATTTTAACTTGCATAGCCATGAAATTCTCCTTAGAGTTTAGGCAAACATTCATTGTGGAGCCCTACAAAACATCAAGGCAGAAATGAGAAGAACAGCTAGCAGATAAGCATTGCAAATGCTCAGATACTTATCTGAATCTTTTTGGTTTAGAAATTGGGTTTGGGAACCTTGAGAGAGCCTGTTCTCACGATAAGGTGCCTTGTAAAGCCCAGGCTCCCACTAGTCAAGAATAGCACAGGTTTAGCCTTTCATTTAAAGGATTGAATCCCAGTGCTGAACCGAAGTGGTGTAAGATGTGCCTCACATCTAAATACTACAGTTTGGCTCTCAGGATAAAAGTTTTTGGGATGTGCGAAATTTGGTATTAGAAACAAATGTTTTGTTAACTAACTAACTGCTTTTCTTAGAGTTCTCATGTTTTTCAAAGTGTAATACATATGTAAAAAAAGCAGTAGGAATAGGTATAAATGTCCTTTTCTGGTGCTTGGCTCTGGTGATCCACACAAGGCCTGGATCTCGCAAGCCCTCAGTAAACCAGAATGTGGCTCTACCAGTGATTCACCATTCTCCCAAAATCATCCATGGCCTGAGCTGAGGGATTTACTGAGCCCAGGCTGGAGGTTGTCAGGACAGAGGTTGGTTGAAGTAGGTTGTGGAATAAGCTTCTAAAGCAGTTTTGGACTAATTTGATTTATACTCAGGTTTTTCACTCTCTGTAATGTATGCATGATGTTACCGTGTCTCTCAAATACATTTCCACGTGTTCCAACTTCAGTCAGAACCTTCTGTTGCCTGAGAAGAGAGAAACACAGAACCACTCCAAGAAGAGAGAAACACAGAACCACTCCAACCCCAGACTAAGCTCTTACAGATATGTATTGTGGAAATATTAGTTGATGGGTGGTGGCTTAAATCTCTCTACAAATTATCAGCAATGAGTCTGCAGGTAAAAATAGACACATATGTGTAGAGAGGTGGGGCAAATACTTCTGTCAAAAAAAAGTAAATCCAAGTTGCTTCATTAATTTTATTCTTTTTTACATGCCTTAGTGAAATTTGGTTGAGTCTCTGTTAGTTTACTTGGTCAGTGCTGATGCCCTGAGGTGGACAGGCAGAGGAGCTGAAGGGGCTCCAAAGTGCAGAGGAGCCAGTGCTGCCCTGCCAGGCTGGGGCTGCCAGGGGTGAAGTCACACAGCTCTGATTTGGGGCAGGGAGGGACACCTCAGCCTTCGGATGCCCAGGTGTGTTCTGTGGCTGTCGCGTGACTTCAAGAAATTCTCCTTTTGTAGAAAAGGAGAACATTGTTCAAATGTACTCTCGTGTCTCAAAGCATATTTTTAAAAGCATGACCAGCTAAGGTCAATGATAAGGTGATTTTGCTCCATTAGCTTTTCCCCATTTTCTGTGTGCCTCTTTATGCCTTAGCCTGTGGAAAAACAGGCAGTGTCTCCATCTGTAGATACACCTTGGAAAGTTTTTTGACCATATATTTTCCTTCTGTATTCTGTTTTCCTTTTCCTGCCAGTTTTGCAGCAGGTGCTTTGCATAAATTTGTCATAAATTTGGTTTAATTTCTGTGGCCAGCACCTGTCCCTTGTTTTCTGTACACCTGACGTGGTGGGTGTTTTGGAGTGCAGTTCAGATCATTTTACCTGCACGGATGCATTTATTGACGTCTTTTTGCTGCACTTCAAAACCCAAACAAAACAACCTGATTTACTGCAAACTTGGCACAATTACCCATGCTCTTGCAACTGGCCAAGTGTCCTCTGCTTGTTTCTGTTGTAAAGAAGAGTCTACTTGGTCTCACAGCTGACTTCATGCTATTATAGTTGGTTTACACAGAATAATATATTATGTTATATATGAACAGTGTATTACAGTAAACATTTGGCTTTGGGGAGATGACAGTGCTGAGGTGGTACAAGTACAGGTTGCTCTGCTAAGGAGAATTAATGCATATTTTGGGCAGGCAGGGTTGGGCACTCCTGTTACTGTGGCTTTTCCCAGCCTGAGTACTTCCTTGTGCAGTTGATAAATATATATAATTTTTTTGAGTGTGCTTATCTCCGAGGTGGGGCAGGCAGCTTGAATCATCTGTTTGGGAGAAGTGTTTTGCAGAGAGCCCAGGACAGGCAGAGCTGTCCCTGGTTTGCGTTCCGGGCTGGCTGCGTCCCGCGGCGCTGCCTGGCACATAAAAGGCGAGGAGTACCTGCTATGGCTACGTGGGGACTGGGGAGCACTGGGGCTCCTTTGATGCTGCCAGGGCAGGTGGTTTTCTAATTCTGAGCGTGAAGGAGGAAGGTGAATCAGTCTGGGAATTACAGCGCTCAGCTTTCCCAACTCGAACGGGTGACTCTTTCAAAACACCTTATAGGCAGGAAAGGTCTTTCCATTGTTTTCTTTTAATATCCCCAGCTCAGCTCTGCCCTCAGACAGCTTGACCTGAGACCCAGCGAGAGGCCGGGCTCCTTTGGGGGCACCCGATGGGCCGGGGGAGCAGCGTGACCAGTGGGTGCAGCCCATGGCTGTCACTGGTCACCCATGGCTCTCACTGGTCACTGGCACCCCCAAATCTCTCCCGCAGGGTCCCTTCCTGGGGAAAGAAGAGGTGTTGCTCCATGTGAGGTCCGTGGCAGGGCCAGAGGGGCTTTATAACTTCTGTTTGTTTGCTTTTGCTGCCTGTTTGTGTGTGTGTGTGTGTAGCAGGAGCCTCCGATGGCCGCCGCTCCCCAGTCCCAGCGAGGGCCGGACGGGAAGGCGAAGGAGTAGGAAGGGAGTAGGAAGGGAGCAAGGCTGTCGGAGCAGGAGCGAGAGGCCCCAAGCCCTGAAAGCCGGCCTTTGTGTCCCCCTCCCCCCGGGCCCTGCCTGGGGCAAAACATTACACAATCCAGCTATTGTCTGCTTGGAAAAGTCTACGGCATCCTATTGCAATTATTTATGAAAGGAAATATTTGATGTTTTTGTGGAAGGTGGGTGGGGGAAGCTGAGTTTACCTCTCTTCTTGTTTGGAGCTTAGTATTTCTTGCTTTTGTTCTTCCTGTCCAGTTGTTCCAAATTTTTTCTGAGCAGCAGAGAGTGCCCATGCCTGCAGTCTGTGCTGCAGGGAAAGTCCTGCTGTGAAAACAGCCTCCCCCACCCCCAATTCTACAGAATTTCATTCAGTGTTATAAATAAAAGATACCCACAAGCTCCTTCTCGGGATTTGGTTCATGTCCTTCACGTTTTGTCTAGTATGTTTTTTATATGTGGCAGCATTTGGAGGTGTTAGATTTTCCTTAGTTTTCCCTGGAAGTGTAGGCGTAGTGAGAGAAGGAAGGAGCTAGGGAGGATCCAGAAGCTGATCCTGATGGAGACACTCAGAATAAATGGCATCACTTGAACCCGTTTTTCTCAGCTTGAGCCCTCTCTGCAGGTGACATAGAAGGCATCAGAAGTGTAGTTTCTTGCTAATAAATACAAGCCTTTCTACATTTGCAAAAAAGAACTAAACTAGAAAATACTAAAAGTAACGAGTGGATGCCCAACAGGTGTAATACCTCACACTTTGTGCCAGTACTGTGCAAAATAAATCTCAGAACCATTTTGTTAAAGGCCAGGTTGTCCCAGGTTTGTTTAAATTGATCTTGAAAAACTCTATTTTAGGTGACCAGTGGTTGCTATAACATGATTTCTGAAAGAAATCTACCTGAGACTGATGCTCATCAGTATTATTTCATCAAGTGGGAGCTTGCTTTCTTTTTATCTTTGGGGAGATATTTCACTGGATTTGGGAAGTTTCATGCTTGCTGGCTTTGATTCATCTGTAGGAACTGTCTCATAATGCCGTGTCTTGCATGTTCTTGCCACTGGCTTGTGATGGAAGTGTTCTCTTGCAGTGGTGCCTCCTCCAGTCTTCCTCTTTGGATCATTTTTAGGCTGATACTTCTGGCTGGTTGAAGGAATGTTAGGAAGGCTCATTGAGGGCTGTGGTGGTTAGGGGGAAAGGTCTGGAAACTTTCACAGTCTCATAGCCAAAATCAGAGTGAGGACAACTCAACTTCGTAATTCTTTGAAAAAATTGTATCAGACCAGCCAGTAAACATTTTCGTTTAGCCAAAAGAGCTAAAGAAGTGCCATTTCCCTGGAAACTAGGACAGATCCCCAGGCTCATTCCTGCTCCAACGTGTGCTCAGGTGCAGTGGTGGGTGCTCTTGCTGAGTTGTATGGAGGAATAATGTGTGTCCTTGTGAGTGATGAGAATGCACTGCTTTGTGCAAAACGGATTGCTTGGGCTTTTAGAGCATTCTGGAAAGTGTGTGATAAATGAAGAGGTTGTTACATGTCCTGCTTACTGCAGCCTGTTTTGCTGAAGTCAGGGAAAGCTTTCTGAGCCAGAAGGCTCAGTGTGGTGCTCCAAGCATGACCTGCTCCCTTGTGATGGTAGCAAAGAGCAGATCTGTCTTCCAGCAGCTCTCTGTGGCTGCTGCAGAACAGACTGAGCTGTACCTGTGTTGTCCCTGAGCCATGGGGACTTCACCCTGTTAACCCAGATCCACACGCTTTGAGGAGAATAAATTCCGCATTTTCAAGTCTTTTCTCACATGGCAGGAAGGGAACTTTGATCGCTGACATCACGGTTGGTGGAAAATACCCCTGTGAAATCCCATATTCCAAACCACACATGGTAAACAAAAGAAAATCTCACTCTGTATTTCCTTAATTTCACCAGTGGTTTTCCCCCATCTTGTTGCTGTCTAGGAGTTGAAGCCAGAAGAGTTTTATAGGGTTTTTATTTCATTTGCACATAAAAGCATTCAGTTTTCTTGGTTCTAAAGAAGGCTGAATTATTGTCCTGGTAAAACATGCCAAGGTAGGAGTGTCACGAATGCGTGTTTTAAAGTTGCTGTGGGGGGATGGGGGATGCATCACCACAAGGAAGCAGTATATATGAAATTTAAATTAAGATGCCATCTTACAAGTAGTTTGGGGGCTACGTTTTAAAATAAAACCAAACACATTGATTTAGTGTCCTGAAATACCGATGTTCTCTTAATATAGAAGAAACAGTGGCATCATAAAGTGTAAAAGTGATGTAGGGTAGTGATGCTGTACGTGAATTAAGGTAGAACTTGAAGTTACGTTGTCTTGAATTTATACAGTGGTTTGTGGTACTGCCTGTCATGCACAAGAAGCTTTTCTCGGTGGGCTGTGTTGGGACAGCAGTGCAGCAGTGCACTCCTGCATGGCAAGGTGCCTGCCCATATCCCTGGGAATGGGTCAGAGGCTCGGATTTGTAGGATGGCTATCCTTCAGGGTTGTGCTCTTTCTGTGGGATGGTGTGGGCTGTGGGATACACACTTCAAATGCATGCTGCTGGGAGTGAGCAGAAAATGCATTTTGTAGATGAACTAGTTTTGAGATCATAATTGTATTTGTTTAATCGATTTTGTGTAAATTGCTCATAAAACATTTTTAAGTTGCAGGCTCTGTAGGTGCTTTTGGATGCGTGAGCAGGCGGGAGCGGTACACTGTGCCTGAGAGCAGTCACTCAAGCTCAGCGTTAACTTAGGTGTTTTTGTACTTGCTGGAAACTGATCTTTTGCCTGATTGATCTGTGTTTGTGTGCACATGAATAATTCACAGGTATATGCGTTTGGATATACACACACATCCTGGTGTGTGCTGAACAGAAAACGTACGGGGCAGTAGGTACCCAGAGGCAGAGCAGCCCTTTCTTCAGTTTATTTTCCCAAAGCGTTGTTGTAGACCAGATATATTTTCCTACTCTTGTATGTGCTATAAAATAATATTTTTCAAGATGGGGAAAATATCAAGTTACTTCCATTCTGTGCTTTTACAAAAATCACTTGAGAAATTAACATTCTTGCGTATCAGGTTACAGGCGTCTGAGTTCAGGAGGGGCGAGTGTGTAAGGGGAAGCAGGATGTGAGCTTGGAACAAAGGCAGCCTCGTGTTGTGGAGGGGTAAACAGGGATGAGACCGCTTTGTGGTGGATCCCTTGTGGGTGTTAACCAAAGCGTGGATACTGTTGATGAGCAGTCTTTGCACTGTTTCATACACGCTGTGATATCCATGTGCAATTCCGCCTGTGTGCATGGGTGTTGTTAACTCTGCTGTTGTGTTGCATGTGGTTTCCATTTGCCAGTCTTCAGGTCTTTTTCTGCAACAAATTTCTTAAGAATTTTGCTTTAACTCTTGCTGTAAGCCCGTGACCCCTGCTTGGCCTCCCAGCCCCGTCGCCTTTCCCAGCTCCAGAACAACGGGAGAGGCCTGTTCTCCTCTGGCGCTTCTGGAGCCCGAGGTGGGGACGGTGGCTCGGACACGCTGCCTCGCTCCTCTCGGCTCCGGGGAGCTGTGTGAGGTCCGGAGGTCCCTGGAAGGGGGAAGCTGAAATGCAAACATGAAGCTGAATAATAAAATGATGTCACTGGCAGCCAATCCGGAGGGGTGATGTCACACGCCTGGCAGCCCCCGCGCCCGCAGCACCAGCAGCCCCCTCTCGCCACTTGTCCCTTTCTCACCACCGGGAACTGCTGGAGCAAACCTTCTGAAGTTCATTATTTCAGAGTTAAGCACACATAAAACACAATTCATCACTCCTGCAGTTCGTGAGATTCCAAAGTTTCCCAAGACTGTAGAGCTGGGTGGGAGCTCTTATAGCTCTTCCATGGAGCACATGACAAGCAGGCAAAGTGATTTTGCTTTGGGGTTTTTTTCTTCACAGCACCTGCTGTTCTGCCCTGTATGTGCTGGGTAGGATCTGTGTTGGTATGTGTTTGCTACTTTTGATGTGTATTGTACACCATTCTTATTTCCTTATCTATTTTGTGTTATACATTTAGCTCTTATTTTATATTAGCAAATCCCACAGATAAGCTCTAAATTACTCATGTTGTTTCTGTCTCCTCCTATCCACCTAGCAGAGGCTGTGTTGAGCATCTTGGTGGTTCAAGCTGTTGGAGGCTGTAAGAGCTGTTTATTATTTCTGAGCGAAACTTAATAGGTTTTCAAACCAGAGAGCTGAGGCACCCTTTCTGATATTCAAAACAATGACTGTATCTACAGTTTGAGGTAGATTTAAAATAAATAAATAATTTTACTCTATGAGGTCATTGTTGATGCCAGGAAAGAAAGATACAAGCAAACAGATCTCGGACAAAAATCTAGTTTTACAGGATAGACAGGGTCCTCTATTATAATTTGTAGTACTTTCTTCTTTTATTTTACTTTTATGTTTTTCTCCAGAAGCATAATGGTGAGGAGGAGGATGTAAGGAGGAAGGAAGGCTGTAAGTTTTGTTACATAGACTTCATCTGCATTTGGGATTAAGAGAAGCTCTACCAGAGGGCTCTGATGGTTTTAGCTTTTCAGGGATAGATAATCATCTCCAGTCCAGGTACTGGAATTTCTTTCCTGTTTTTGTTTACGCTGGATTTCACATGACATATACAGGAGATGTTTGATCAACTTTAAGGACAGCAATGTGACCCAATTTGGGATGCCTGAAACTATTGCTGGAACGAGAGCCAAGCACAAGGCTTGGGCAAGGTGGTGTTACGTGTGTTTGGGATCCCTTCTGTGAGGTGTGAGAAGGCAGAAGGAGGTGTCTTGTCTTTATAAACTGAGAAATGGTCAGATTAAAGCAGGTGGTTCCTCCTGACCTGGGGCTCCTGAGTTGCAGCTGCTGCAGGCAGGGAGTGAAGCAGAGGAGCAGCCTGAGTGTCCTGCACAAACCGTTCATATCATAACCCAAATTATAGGGGTTTGTTTTCATAGTACGTTGTAAAAGTGATTTAATGTTTTGTAATTGTTTTCTTGGAGGAAAAAAAGAAATTTATGTCAGCTTCAGTTAAAGATGCAGCTACTGTAATTCATCTCTGAAGGAGCTGGAATACTTTTTAAATGCATGCTGCAGTCTAAGATGGCTGTATTATTGAGAAACCACACTGGAGCTATAATTCAAAAGGCATCTTTGAATTTATTCTCTTCATTGCCAGGTGTATGGAGAACTGTACCATTAGGCCAACAGGAGAAAAGATTTAAGATTTCAGTCCTTCTCACAGTTTTATTCTTTTCTTGTAAAGAATCCTGCTGTAATGACAAGCATTGACATCAAAATAAGATGCTTTAGAAAAATAATTAAAATAACATGACGCATTTAAGTTCATCTTGGGTGGTTTAGCAGCATTGATGCTGAGCTTAGGAAGACGTTTCCCATATTTTACAGCTATCAATGTGTTCCAAAACAGCAAAAGAGACTGTAAAATATTGCAGCTGATGGATGCCTGTTGGTGTGGATTCTTTTATGTGCACAGAGATACAGAGCGTGGATTCCATGAAAATGGAATGAGCCAAAGGCATGTGAAGAGTTTCACATGAGATAAGCAGAGGAAGATGCTCCGAGAGGAACCATCACCATTGTGCTGTTCACACGTTTCCTGTGCTCGTGGTAAACTCGGATTGCTGCTTTAGGGCTTCTGTAACAAGGGAGGTGAAGCTCAAGCAGATCCATGTCCCCTTTAAACAGGGAAGTTACAGCGTTCTGTACTGGACAGCCACTCGTTATAGGGCAACTAATTCTTCTTTTCAATCTCAATTTATAGCACATCTTTTATACATGGTTTCCTCGAGGAGCATTTGTTAGTTGAAAGCAAAACCTGTAAAACGTAAGTGCTTCCATTAATAGCCTGTTTAATTCTGGAAAAGTCTTATATAGCTGAGTTGAAAACCGATGACTAGACATAAGGATCCTTTTCCTACCTGCAGCTGGGACTCACATTAATTCCTGATGCATTAAAATGGTAAATTTTGTAGTGTAACAAAAACGGAAGATGTTTGTGGGGCTGAGTTTGCCAGCAAAATGATGCTAGAATAGACTGTTTGGTAAAGTGTGATATAAAAATGCAGCAGCCTGTGCGGCCCAAACACAATCAGTAAGTGTAGGTGTATCCTTGTTCCTTCTGCAGCTGTAAACAGTGCACAGTTGTGACTGTTTGTGGTAATAGAAACAATAACCTGACACAGGAGATTGCTCATCTCCAAAGTAAGCCTGGTGAAATGGTAATATGCTGAACTTGTACCAAACTGGTGAGGTCCTTTAATACAGTTTTACGTTCCTAAGTTGGATTTGTGAGCCGTGTGGATTGGGAAGTGCACCAGCAGTGCTCTGAGTCTGCATTAAGTTCTAGGCTGGCCTTTTGGGTCCTGTCTCAGGAAATTCTGAACTATTGCTGATGTGTTTTACTTGTGCTGACTTGCTTCATGGCCTGGTTCTCTTCTAGTAGTTCAGTGTGGTGATTTGTGAAGATTTCCTGCTGTAGCGTCAGGGCTGGGGGATGTGGTGATAATTGGTGGTGGAGATGACTCCAGTTTTGCCCGATGACTTGGACATTCTTCCCTCTCCACTCTCTGCACTTCACCTTGAGCAGCCCCTTCTTTGCCAGCAGGATGCTTTGATAGAAGAATGAGGTAGCGGTGACATTTTTCTCCTCTTGAAACCTGGATGGGCATTTGAGAGGCCGCATAAAGGAGCTGGGGGTCGAACTGTAGGCGGTTGATTAGAAAATGTTGGCTGGCACTACTGGAGGAGTTGAAATCATACATCTTCCCTTTCCATAAGATCCTTCTATTGCATGAACTTTAATTTTATATGTCAGTTATTTGACCAAAGCCGCATTCTGAGGTTGGACTCACTTTGAGTAAGCCGATACTAAGTTTAAATTGATAGAGTTACCCAGAGGGCTTGGATCTATTTGTGCTCTTTGTTCTCTCCTTCTTCTTTCCCACTTCTCTGTTGTTGGTGGCTGAAGTGACATTCCTGGAGACATCTCCACAGAGCTGCCCAGTCCAAGCTCTCTGTGTCTTACCTGAGTGCTGCAGGATGGCTCAGCAGCCTCCTGGCCTCGGGTTGTTCAGATTGCTTCCAAACAGTTGGAAGGAGCAGTGAGCAGGATTCTGGTGTTGCACTTTGGGATTCTTGCCTGTAGGGGGATGATGGCTGCTCTAATTCAGTTTGTTTCTCTAGGAAGTAGACTGAAGAATCTTGGAGTTCTTTTGTCCCAAGAGAGCATCGTCCTAGTGACTCCAGGCTGTTTTGGAACATTTTGTGGCTTTTACACCTTATAACATGTACCAGTTATAACCCGAAAAGAGGGTGGCTGTATTGGCATTAGTCTATTGGAAATTTTTTCCTGGATATGATCAAGCTGGAGACCAAAACCATTTCAAATGGACAAGAAATGACATCAGGCCATTTACGACCTTAGCATGGCTCAATGAAGCTCAGTGTTGATACTCTGTTTTCGCCACCCTTTTTGGTGGAAAAATAGGTGTTTCTTGTTTTAATATGAGCTTTTGGTAATTTTGCTCTGTTGAGACTTTTAGCCATTTCATTTCTGACTGCACCTTCGGGAGAAAACAGTCACAGCTGGTACCCTTCCTCTACAACCAGATGAATCTTCGAAGGACTAAGACTAACAAAATACTGTAGAAAACCATTGAACTAGAAAAAAAAGTTTATGGAAGCAGTTTTTTAATGAACTAAAAAAGCAAGTGAGTGATGTGTACTCAGGATTTCCTAATGCATTTATACATGGGCCTTCATCAGCGTGATCTGCCCTGGAACAATGGATTCTCACTCTGGGACGTGAATTCTGGGTATTTTTGGCATTGGAGCCTGTTGAGTGTGGAGTAAAATATGCTTTTATAAACTGAAACGGGAGTGTAGAATCTTGTGGCCAGTTTTGGACTGGAGAGATTCTTGTTTTGCAGAACTGTCTTGGGCAGTTTTTAGTAGCAGTACACAGGATGCAGTGGGGCATCAGGAGATTTTCTTGAATTAAAGGCATAAATTGTACAATCAAGCTTCCATGTAGAGGTACTCGCAGTGTAAAAGTCCACCTTATTTATGCAAATCTACCATGAAAATTTGAAATTCATGAGTGGTCACATGGTATAGGAGTGTTTTTTTATTTGGAAATAATAACTTTAGATTTCTCTGAAATGTCACATCTTATGCCTTAGCTTAGACAGTCTTTTAGATCAAGTAATGAACTGTTGAGGAAAATGAGTTATTAATGGGAACACAAAAAGGTAACACCAGTGTAGTGAGCAGTGGAGGTGAAATGTCTCTCTGGAGAGAAATGCAGCATCTCAAGGTAGAAAAACATTTTTTTTAAAGAAGGCACCATTTCAAAGGCTGAGGGTTTTTGAAAACAATTTGGTGCCAAAAGCTTAACCTGTTTTTCATAAACACAGTTGCTGGTTAGAGCCAAAACAAACAATTAAGGTCCTTAAATGAACCGAAGTGAGGAATCATAGCTGCCCCAGCAGGCTGCTAAAAATTGTAAGTGTGGCTACATGTGAGTCAGGGAGGACAGTCAGGAGCAGGGACCTGGGGATGGGCTGGGTTTCCTGGTCACTTCCTCCTTGGTGCTGCTTTTCTTGGAGGGGTGCAGGAGAGATGTGAGCGAGAAATGGTGGTCGTGCCCTAGCCTAGACACCAAGGTGGCTGTAACTTGACAGAAGAGCAAGGCTGTTATAGACTGTGGTGTGTGTGAGCCAGAGGTGTTACTGTGCTGAGTTGTTTTTATTCGTTATCTTTGCTCTCTCTCCTTTTTGCCTCCTGCAGCACCTCCTGCCGAAGGTTTCATTTACGCAGTGCAGTACCTGTGTCACAGGTCAGCCTCTGCCTGCCTGGGCTGACACCCACTGAGCTTTGTGGGAAATGTCCCCACTGCCATGGCCTTTGGAGTGGAGCTCTCTGTTGAGGGCTGGGTGCCTCTGAGGTTCTGCACGTACAGGGGGATCAGGACAGGCAGGAGGAGCTGGATGTGTCCTCACTCTGAGCACTCAGTGGCTGCAAGACGCAATCACAACATGTTATTTCCAGCAGTTTTAAAAGCAACCCTCCCATACCACCTTCCAGAATATTATTATTATTTGAGATTTTGTGGAATGGGTGTAGAGCATTGGGAAGGCTCTGGCATCTGTGGGGATCTTGGGCAAGGCTGTCTACGCTCATGCTTTGATTTTCTTTTCTAAACCACCTTTATAAAGATCTACAGGAGAAATCTACATGTTTTACTTGACTGTAGAATTGCAGATGTCAGTTGGGAGATGCACTGGGTGGTCTTCAAATGGCCTCAGCTGTCCAAAAAACTTGAACAACTTTTGGAGAGATACCATTGCTAACCATCGAAGCAATTGAATTTAATCTGCCTTTTTACATTTCTCCTTGGGAATTAGTTCCAATCTATTCCAGAAAGCACAGGCCTGAATTATAAGCAAGATCCCTTTCTCATGGACAAATATTCTGATTTTGAGAGACGTTGTGTAGTGGCAACATTTAACTTCACCTGTTTGTTCCTTCTCTGGCAGGTTAGAGAAACTGGCAGGGAGGGTTAAGCTCTAGAAAGCTGTAAAAATGCATTTTTCTCATACATTCCTTTATAATCACAAGTGTGGAAAGGACAGGCAGAGGTGAGGATTATTCACAACCGTAAAATGAAATGGAGTTTGAAGTTAATTTTAAATTTACCTACATAAACAAACCACGGGTGGTACATTTTTTTTCCTTCTTGTAACTGTGTCTGTGAGAGAAGTGTCAAACGGTGCATTATTTACGAGCTGTTGCAGATATTGGACTTCTGCATGACATCCTCACCTCATAAATGCCTTGGTGGAGAAAGAAGAATAGCTGGTGTGTCTCATTTTCCAGTCGTCCAGCTCCACAGCCGTACCCTGGCTATCTGAGGGACTGTGTGGCAGCCTTTGGCTGTCTGGAGATTTTTGCCAAGTGAACTTGCAGGAAGTACTCAGAGAGACATCAGCTGGATGTGTGCTCAGTTCACTATAAACAAAATATTTGTCCTTAAGCATAAACAGAAAAGGAAATGAAGCAAGGAGATGTTAGTAGTCCTCCTTAAGGAGTGTAAGTAATGATGTCAGTGTTAATTCTTTAAATGAAAAAAAAAAAAATCTCTGCCTGTTAAAGTGCTTTTCTGGTGAATGCAGAGTTTTCTCAAAGGCAACAGAATTCCTGTCCCCTACAGAGATACTTGCTGGTTGTTGGAATAGCGTGGCTCTGACATTTTTAACATTTCCTCAAATTTAGGAGCTAAGTCTCAGCTTCAGGACCTACATATCACAGGAGAAACTGCTTGAAGAGAGCAGGTAAAGCACTCTGGGGTGGTGGAACAGGGACAATCCCAAACAGGATTTGAGCAGTGCTGCCCAAGAGCTGCACACTGCCAGTGCCTGGCTCCTGCTCAGCTGCAGGGGGGTCCTGAGCAAGACGAAGTAATTCTGTCCTGATCCACAAGTGGATCCTAGAGGTTCCCTTAGCTGGAGGTGGGCACGTTCCTGGTGTGCTGCAAGTTTGTGTTAAAACTCAAACCTTGAATGTAGTCATTGGAAAGAACCTGCAGCCTTGGACTGGGACTTCAGCTAACGAGGAGCTCTGCTGACACACTTGTAGTGTTGGGTTTTTCTGTGTGTATATTCTTACCAAAAATCAACAAGGTTTTTCTTGTTGAAACCAGTAAGAACTCAAATCTGCTTTTGTGAATGTTCCCTGTTGCAACAGCCAAGTGATAGGACCTTTTTTAGTAGTTTTAGTGAGGAGAAGTCAGTTGTCAGAACTACTGAGAGCAGTGATTTAGTAAAGTACTTACAACTGAAGGAGAATAAACCTTGATTAGTGGAAATAAATCTGAAATACTTAAAGGCACTTGGACAGAGCTTTTAACTAGCTGTTGCATGAGTAAATACTGTGCAGGCAGAAGCTGAAATTAATATCAATGTGAATTACATGTTGGGCAGCTTCTGCAGTTAGTGCAGAATCACAAAATATCCTGTTTCTTCTCTTGTCACCCCAAACCAACAGATGTTGCCCTGGTTGCAGGGGTAGAGCCCTGTGAGGAACAGAGGGATATCTGGCAGAGCACAAACAAATTCTTGAAATACTTGAGAACTTCTTTGGAAAGCAGCTTTGAATCTTTGTTATCGCTTTGTTGGTGAAATAAATGTTAGGCTCCTTAGCAGGCAGAACCAAATCATAAGCCTAATGCTGGACTCTTTGCAACCATGGCTGTAGTAGGTGGGGATTCTTTTCCCTCTCCAAAGGAAGGGCTTCTCTCTTTGTTTTTGGCTTTTGGCACACGTTACCAAAATATTTGCAGTGCAGTAACATGTATTTTTTCATCTGGAAAGTGGGAAATAAAACATATTTGTTCCTATGTGTAAATACTCTTTCCCCACAAAAAACAATGTTTGCTTTGTAAATCCAGCCTGCTTCTCCCCTCAGAGTGTGAATTCCTGGGAGCTCCGTTTCAGAGAGCAGGCACGTGCACTTCCAGGTTATCACTGAAATAAAGGGGGCTCACAGCTCTCCCCTTCGTGTTTGTAGGAATAGGTGAGACTTCTTAAAGGCAGGACCCTCGAGTGGTGGTTAAAGTGACCTTCTTAGGAAATGCCATTCGTGCCAGAGCACATAACCTTCCTCCCCATCTCTTCCCCTGCATAGGAGGGGCTGTGGGATACAAAGCAGCCTGGGAAACGGAATGCACATTCTTCTGTACAAAGGAAGCTCAGAATCTCATGGTATATACATAGGTCTCTCTGTCTTCCCCCTTAAAAATGTTTTTCTTTACCCTGTAATCAGAGAAATTTTTCCTTATTAATGTTCCTTTGGGTGGAGAGAAAAGGGAAAGATCTATTGTTGGGATGGAAGTTGCTGCCGGGGGCGACAATCGGGCTATTGTTGGGCTGTAATTCTAGTCCGGGGGCTCTGAGGGGAGGTGGAAAGGAGGAAGAGGAATATGAACAAAACCAAGTATTAACTCTGTAATAAACTCCTGTTGTTTACCTGAGCCAGGATAGCCAGAGGTTTGGTCTTGTTTTTCCTGAAGGCCGATGAAACGTGTTATTACCACTGGTGATGCTGCTCTCCTGTAGCAGCTGGGAGAGGGGGAAGAAGGGAACCTTTTTTCCCTCCAGCTGAGGACATGCAGTTATTTTTCTAAAGCCCAAATCAAAACTGTTAGCTGAAGGCAGAAACAGGCCTCAGGAAATGCTGTTTCTTCTGGCAGCAAGAGACAAAGATCCTTGTTCTTTAGACCAGCCTTTGTATAGTTCAGAACAATAATAATTTTTTAAAAATGTCTGATAAAGAACAAGTACTTATTATCATAATGTGTTAACAGAGCTATAATTAAGATTGTTCTTGTCACTTTTTTTTAATATTCCATCTTCCTTTGGGAGTTCTTAATTGTTGAAAAAAATTAGTGTGTATTTACATTTAGTAAAAAGAGGTTTGGGGACCAAATGTTGTAGAGCAGCCCTGTTTGCTTTTCTGGGCTCTACCATGAATATGAGAGAGAGACACTTTGAGAAAGGAATGAAAAGATTCTGTGGATTAACTCAGGTGTTACTCAGATTTCATCCAGAAGAGGAAGCAGCCACTTCACCACTGGCTTCTTAAAGACTTACTGCCTTCCTGATGTTTCTGGATCTCCCCAAATATCCTGGCATTGCTTTGGCATCACTCCCCCCACTCCATCCCTCCCAAGGACATGCTGTCAAGACATTTACACCGCCAAACTGATATATGTGCTTCTGTTTTAAAAGAGAGAGACTCTTTTCGAGGTTAGATAATCTCTTTTATTATTTTAATTACAGCTAGAAATGTTCATCCTTTTTGGTTTTTTTTTATTTTATTACACAGTATTGATCTCAAGTGCTGCCTGCTTCTAAATGCTGGCGCTCCCCTGGACTTTGATCCCTTGATGGAGAAGTCACATGTGCTCCAATGAAGACTTGAATATTCAGTTTTCATTAAAACTGTGATTTCATCATCAGTGAGACACGGGATTTTAATGCTGTTTTCACACGTGGCCCTGCCAGCTGACAGTGCTGGGCAGGGAGGGACCTGGAGGTACCTGAGGTTTGCTCACCTTCAGCTTTGACAGCTGGCCGCCTGCCAGAAGTAGGGAAGGTTGTCATTAATGCTCTTAATTTTTATGAGCGTTTGAGATTTAAAGTGTTTACTCCATGTTGTCGGTTGTAGAGCCTTTGTATTTAAAATAAATAATCTTGTTTTAAATTAGTGTTTCCTGGAGGAAGCTATCTGGCCATTGTAAAGTGCTCTGTCAACAGAGCTGCATCCTCAGACCAGCAGAAGAGGAAGGATCTCATGTCAATACACAGAGCTTGGGAGAGCTGACACAGAAAAAATTCCCATGGACAGGGCTTTCTGCTTCCTACTTTTTTTGCACAGATGGGTCTCTTTGTTCTTGATTAAACATTAATCAAAAATCAATTTATGACTGCATGTAAGTGGTATTAGATAAGTGTCCGTTTATCCACGGTAAATAAAAACATTGTTCAGACATGAACAAACAACAGTCCTGGTTTGGTTTGAGTTTCAAAGTAGATGGGGATAGAAAATTGTAATTAAAATTGCAGATCTCATAATTGAATGTGTTCTTTTTTAATGAGAACATTTTGTTTAACTGTAGCAGGATAAAAAAACATAATTGAACTAAACATCCGAATGTTTTGCAGAAGAACATGAAAATAGGATTTGAGAGATCCTTCAGTAGAAAAAGGTAATCTTATGGGTAAAGAGGAGATTTCTGAGGAGGTGCGGTGTAACCTTGAGGATAGTGGACAGTTTGGGCAGCCCACAAGATTTTGGGGTCTGAATACTCTGATTTGCTTCAAAAGCAGAATTACTTTCTGTACATTAACAGTATCTCTCTGGGTAGTAGAAGGAATATGGAGGAGCAGTCCAGTTATTTGTAGGAATTAAATGTGGGCTTAAGCATTTTACTTGCAATTACTCTGACAGTAACTGGTTTTTAATTCTGTTTTTTTTCTTCAGGCTGAAGTACTGAAGACAAGTCTTTGTTTTCATGCATGTGTGAATAGCTCTGGGTCCTTGTCATGCTGCTTTGTGCCTTTTCTAGTTTTCTTCCATCCTTTTTGAGCTGAAGGGCTCAGAGTTGCAGTCTGTATTTGAGATGTGAGCAACCTGTACTTTACAGTGTTAGAATGAATTCTTTTTTTTTNTTTTTTTTTTTTAAGTATTTCAACAAAGTGTCTGCAATTCAAAATCCTCCCTCGGGTGGGTTTTGGTGAGGTTACCCCTCTGGGTCCCAAAGGGAAGGATGCAACTGTGGGAAGGATGAGGAGAGGTGTTCTGGGGGGCCTCGGCACTGCAGCTTCCTGTTACGTGATAGAAAATGCTGGATGGAGCATTTGTTGTGCATGAATGATGTAGTAGTTGGAAAAACTTTTTGGCCAGCTTTGACTTGTTCTGTTTGTTAGTTTTGTTTGCACCCAGAGTGCAGGGAAGAGGATTGAATTAAGCTTCAGCATCCTCTCAGTTATTGGGCCAAATGCCACTACTTTCGCTGCCAATACAGCCTACAGAAGATGTGTAGGCATGGAGAGTGTGGGAGTTTCAGAATACACAGCATCTCTTAATTGACATGGGATTTGTAAAGTGCAGCTTGTATAACTGGTGATACCTAATCTCCCTTGTCCCTTCCAAGAGGCACGTTGATGATCCATATGCTTGATGGAGGTGTTGCTTTGTCTACGGGAGATAAGAACTGCATACTTGATCAGAGATGTCTTGCCTCTGATTTGCCTGCAGGCATGCAAATTTAAGCCATAAATTCTGAATATTCTCTTGCCTAAATGAAGGTTTTATCTTTTAAATTTTTTAAAGAAGTTTTCCTCTTGCAAAGGGAGACTTTCTCCCCCTTTAAAAAGGGAAAAAGGAGGTGTGGGGATGAGGGAGGGACCTGCAGTGTTCGGTGTGAGGTGCATAATGAAAGGTTACACCACAAAGTCGGGTGCTGGGTGTTGCTGGCAGCCAGGTGGATGCAGGAAACACTGCTTTGCAGGTATTTTGTTACTTGCTACAGTGTCACTCCTCCCGAGTGGCTCGGCATGTCTAACCTTGCCTGATCCCCAGGAATTGCCATCCTGCTTTCCCAAGGCTCCTTGTGGAGGAACCTGTTAGGACAGCGGCTACAGCGGCTTTGGCCTTTGGGGATGGAAGGTGATGGCTCACACAGAGCGTGCTGTGGGGACTCGGGAGAGTGTCTCCAGGAAGCAGGAGATACCTGAATCATGGACTCACTTAGGTTGGAAAACAGCTTTAAGGTCGTTGAATCAAACTGTAAACCAAACACTGCCAAGTCGAGCAAAAGTCAGGCTTAAGCAGCTGAAAGTGAGTTTTCAGAGAATGTATGTCCAGCAGAGCAGAGGAAACTGGGAGAGGGAAGAAAGAAGAACGATCCATAAATATTTTATTACTAGGTATAGAAACAAGGTGTGCTGACATCTGTTTTTCTTTCCCAGTGCAGCTGTTGCTGTGTAGTGTCTGTGGAATAGCTTCAGCCTTCCTGGTGGCACTGCCCTCCTTAAAAATCAAATCAAGCACACACAAAACCCCACAACACAAAGGAGGTGCAAACTCTGCTAAGCCTACCGACAGTAAGCTAGCTGTTGTTATGTTATTAAGAGTACTTTTCACCGGAGTCTCTGCATTCCAGGCTGAGGTTCCCTGCTCTGGGGGTTTGGGGCATCCGCCGTGGTCAGTGCGGCAGCCTTGGGCCTTGGGCTTTGTCGGGCAAGATCCTGAAGTTACTTCCTAGTTTTAAGCACAGGCAAAGCCATGAGATTTAATGTAGGTTCTTCATAGACTTCAAGTCAGTCAGGGTTTTCTTGTCATCACATCAGAATTTAATGGCAAGACATGAAAGTGGGTACTAGGTGGATTGCAGTTCCTGCTTACTTTGCAGATGCTTTTAGAGCAGGTCTTTTGTCCCTCCTCCTAAGCCCTTCTGTTTTGAGTCTCAGCACCCTGACAATCCCCATGTCTCTTTATTTTCTACTGTGTATTTGGACAAAAGAATCAGTAGTGAGGAGCTGGGCACACATCTGAGAGCATTTGCTTCCTCCCTGCACCACCCCCTCCCTTTTTTTTTTTAATGCACAGATTTTGAGTGTTGTGAAAGGGTTCAGTCTGGTTATTCTCTGTTTTCAGAAGATGGAAACAAAATGTCAATGATGTTTCATTTAAATTTGTGTTTAATTTAGTGTTTCTTGATGTGTGATATGTAGGCAGTGGTGGTAGGGATGTCTGCATACAGCTGTGCAAAAATTAGGGAATGCTGTGTTCTAGAGGAGTAAATTG
Organism: Pachycephala philippinensis; assembly: GCA_013397055.1. Lineage (NCBI taxonomy): Eukaryota > Metazoa > Chordata > Aves > Passeriformes > Pachycephala > Pachycephala philippinensis. Next base: position 929,737 of record VWZT01006077.1, on the reverse strand, counting down.
AGGCCACATTTGTGCTCCCTTATGATGCTCTGTTGTTGTCTGTAGAACAGTGAGGTTTTTTTGATTAGTTGTGCAGTGATAGCCAGAAGGACAACTTTTCATCGTGATCCGATTTTTAGATTTATCCCAGTTTATATTTACTGCTGCTGCACTTTTCCTGTTTTTCGTTTTCACCATTTCCTACAATGCAGGTTGCTTTTAGAACATGATGCTGAGACCGTCGTGTCTAAAATACTCCAAATGTTTTCAGAGCTGGCTGGTTCCAGCCCCAACACACACAACTCTGTGCCTCCCAAAAATAGTCACCTGAAGGGAAAGACAGAGGCTGAAATGGAGCTGCTGAGCCTCGGCCTGCCCTGGGCTGTGCTCGCATTCCTCCGGCAGGGCCTGGGCCTCTTTTGAAAGCAACCTTTCAGCTCATGGAGCTGCATTGTGTAAACATCTTCAGCAATAATTTATTCTCTTGAAAGAGGCCAAACTAATCCCCCCATCCTGGTTAGAGCTGCCTTAGATGTTACTCTGAGCGGCACATTTTCTGTCTTGCAAAAAGCGTGACATCACTCAAATATAGCAACAGAATGTGGTCAAATAGCATTTTAAACAAATTTTAAAATCCTCCCCTGTGGGGCGGATTTATTAGAAATGTGCTTCCTTCATCTGTGTGTTATCAAGCTAAATACCAAGCCTTGGTTTTGCTAGAATGTTTCTATATGTGTAGGAAAACCCGCGGCTGCTTTGACTGCATTGATATTTCCCTCCCCAGTTTGTTTTCTGTCTTGGAAAAAAAAGTAAATGTTTGTAAAAGGGGGAGAAAGATCTTTCTAAAATCTACCTGAATAGAAAATAAGTCATATTATTTTGTGAATTTCAGAACATTCGTGAACATAGTTTGTCGTAAACAAACTCATAAAATCCTCTGGAGAAACATATGACTTTGATTTCTTTTTTTTTTCCTCTTATAGGAGCAGCATTCTTAACTTTTGCCTTACATTTTTTTAGCACAGCCTGAGAAGCTCCATGTTGTTTTTGTCCTGTAATAGCACTCACCCCAGCAAGGACACGGCATCTTTGGGGTTTACCTCTGTCTCCAGCCCCTGGGAGGTTGTTTACTACTTTCAGCCTGGAATAACAGGCCAGTCCCAGGGATCCTCCCTGGGGAGCAGGATTATTGGCATCTGCCAAAATACCACCTCTGTGCTGGGCCGGGCGGCGGCGGGATGCTGCCCTGGGGATGTTGGGATGGGGTGCGGTGACCGTGGGGCAGCGGGATGCTGCATTCCCGTGGGGATGCTGCGGTGGGATGCAGGATGCTGCTGAGCTGCGGGGCAGGCACAGCCCCCGGCACTGTGAGCTCAGCCGATGGCTCCTCTCAGGGCGGGAGGAAAACAGTGAGACCCTTTTCAGGAGTGAGGTGTGTTGGAGCCCTATATTTGGATGCTGCGCCTCTTCTAAATTTGGTTTTCTCCTCATTAATACAGGAGCTGTTTTAATCGCCCTGTAGGGAAAAACATGGGATTGCTGTAGGGTGGGTTATTCTGGGGGTTTTTTTCCAGCCTTTATGAAAGGCCGAGGTCTGTTTTGGAGGGCTGGAGGCGAGGGAAGGTGGAGGAAGGGGTGGAGGGCGGAGGGGAGGGTCTGCTGCTCTGAGCTCCTTTGTGTGCGGGCACCGCGCTCGCCGCTCACCTCCCGCCGGGTGGGGAGGGGGCACCGCAGTGGGGCAGCTCCTCTGCCTGCTAATGAAGGCACTGGGGCTGCGGAGAGGAGCGGAGTGGCTCTGCCGTGGGAGGGGGATCCAGATGATGGCGTTTCCATCTCCTTTTTCCCCGGCAAAAGGCAGCCTTCGGGCTTTCTGCAGGGAGGTGCTCGTCCCCGCCTCGGGGGAGTGTGGAGAAGGAAGCGTGGCAGCGTCGTGTTAAAATAAGCGGATTTCTACCTTTTGCCGTGACCTGAAGCGGGTCTCCCCCGTTGCAGCGGCACGAAGAGCTCGCAGTGGGTGTGATGGAGGAGTAGTGGATGGGAATTACTCGTGTCGGGGCTGCTGGCAAGCGTGGAGTGGAGCTGTGCGTGGGAACGGACGGCGAAGGCAGCGAGCTGCCGGGCTGTCACTGCGCTGGGACACGGCCCTGTGCTGGCCCTGGCACACGCCCGGAGACCTCCCTGGGCTGCCGGAGGTGTTTGTGACCCAGCTCCGGCTGTGGCAGGGTTACAGGGATGTGGACAGCAGTGGGTCACGTTTGGGCATGGATGTATCGGTCCTGCTGGTTTGTTCTGCAGGCCGTGGGCAGCTGGCCTGGGCTGCTGCTCACGTCCAGCTTTGGTGCAGTGACCGGCAGAGCCCCCACGTCCCTGTGGTTGATGATCCTCACTAATTTGAGGTGTGGAAGCGTCCCTGAGTGTGGCTGCATCCTGCCCTTACTTAGGGACGTGGTTTAGTGGCGGCCTTGGCATCACTGCGTTAATGCTTGGACTCGATCTTGGATATCTTTTCCAACATAAACAGCTCTGTTCTTTAGGTAGCTCTGTGCAGGTCCTGATGGAAGTAAAGTTTCAGAGGAGATGTTGATAAATATGAACAATATGAAAAATATTTAGGCCCCCACAAAATGTGTAAAAGTCCATCAGGTTATTGCAATAAAAGCATAAAGGACTTCGGGTTACTAAGCTTAAAAGTCCAGACAACCCGAGGAAATACAACAAAATTGAATCAGTTGCAGGAATTAATTCATTTTTTTCTAACTCCTGCTATTAATCATTTAAATGACCTGGGATACTTTTTGCTGTATTTCAGGGTACTCTGCAATCCAATAATTGGACCTAGTTTATTGGTGGTTTAATTCCACTCTCTCATTTTGAGCACTTTATTCTCGTTACCAGCTTCGTCAAGTCTTCTAAATATTTTACTGTCTGCTCCGTTCCAGGGTCAAATGGGACAAGCATTAACTTCTGGCTAGAGAAAAACTGTATTGAAAACCAGTACTAGTGAAATCCCTTAATGGAACAGATGCATCTGACCTGAAAAATTACATGTATGCTCCAAAATTTACTTCCCCCCTCCTTCTGCAAGAGTATCTATTAAAAGATTTTTGTACTGTAAAAATCCCTTGCCCATATCCTTAGACCATTCAAGTTTCCAAACGCCACAGCTAACCATTTTCTATACATATTTGCTCAAGTAAGGGCTTTTTTTTCTTGCTTTACTCTTCTAGTAGTCTTCCGTAGTGAAAATTAACTTCACAACTAGGATTTGCTTTTCAAAAAACAATGTTTGCCGTTTGTGAAACTTGTATCCAGTTCGTGCTGGAATTATTTGTTCGCTCTGAATTTCATAGTGTTGCAGAAATGATGCACGTGCTCCACGGGAAGCAGCAGATTCCGGGGGCAATGTGTGTATGGAGAAATCTTGCTTTGTTGTGATAGCTCTCATTTCTAGGACAGATGTACTTAACTAATTTTTTTAATTAAATTCAAATCATGGGTAGTGCAAGGTGGCAGTTTACTAGTGGCTTTTGAAATGTGTTTTTCTGTGAGGAGTGAAACGTGTGGCTTGGAGCAGCAGGCAGGGTATGAAGAGTTCCTTCACGTGTTTATCGAGGAGCAAACCTGACAGGTCCTTAGATAGAGAATTATGTTAGTGCTTATCCCTTTGACTTGTGCTCTAACGTATTTTGTAGCAGACCTCTTCAAATGTGTGGAGCATTGTGCATCTGATAAAATCCTTCTAAGGAATTAGGCCCAACTTGTAACACGTTAAATGTAGCAATTAATATTTCTACTGAGTATTAAATCACTGAGGTTAATCTCCTGACTTCCCTTCCCAAGCTCTCTTCTGGTTAAAGAATTCAGGTATGTTATTTCTTCTTTCACAAGAAAAATGGTTTTCCTGTACTGTATGGTGCCTGTGTGTAAAGTATCACATTTCTGCAATGATTGTGAAGAGACACAGTGTTTGTCTGTGGTCATATTTCTGGCTTTCAAAATCAACAGTAAAAGTTTTGCAGAAAAAAAATTCCATTCAATTCTCATCTTATTCTTGTGCAAAAGTAGACAGAGCATTTCCACCCCAGGTGACCATCCTAATTTCTATGGTTTCTAACCCAAACTTTTTTACTTTTGAGGAGTCAGGAATGGAGTGCTGCTTTAAAAAAAGTCAAAAGAAAATCTTAAAAATGTTTTCTGCTTTGTGTTACTGAGCTGTATGGGCTGATGGGCTTCCTGTTCCCTTCAGAGCTCAGCAGACTTGGGGTTTTGTGAGCTTGGGAATGAGTCCCTTCACCTGTGCAGGCTTCAGGTTTGTCGTTTCCTCACTGTGCCAGAAAAGGGAAGAGTCACATCACTCTGCAGGCTGATGTTTGTTCCTAGCTGGTGAGACAATCCGAGTGAAGCAAATGGAAACTTTGAGCATACTGGAGTAGCTGCTACCTACCAAAGTGTCTCTTTGGGTTTTCTGGCCCAGAGCAGGAGGTCACGGTGCCTGGTGCTCCTGCATCACTCACAGGGATCTGGACTGCTCTGGTGATTTCTAAAACAAACACCTAAAGTCCATCACCTCAAGATCAGCTCTGAAAGGCATTAGGATAAATTATTATTCAGTGCATTCAAAATAAGAGTGCATCTAGAGCCCATGGGATTTGCTACCTGGATCTCCAGATTGATGGGATGTCTGTTCAGTGAAAGAAACAACCACCGAGAGGTGATGGATGGGGGATGGCCTTTGCAGCAAATCACAACAGGGTGGGAAATGAGGGGTGGATGTGAATGACTGATAAGTAATACTTATTGTAAGGAGCTTAAAAATAAAGGAATAATCTGAGAGCAGCTACAACATGCAGGAATTTGGAATGTCTCACTTGTGGCTGTGCTGAAATCTCTATTGCAGCTCTTCTTTTTATATCCTTTGTCCTTTGAAATACCTCGCTGGTAGGGTTGGGCTCTTATTTATTTATTTCTTCCGCTCGGCAGCTGCAGTGCTCAGACTGGGAGGCTGAGATGCTCACAATGCGCTGCCTGCTGCCAAGAAAGGAGGTATTTGCATTCATTTTCACTTTCTTATTCTGAATACAGAAAACAAATAACCTCCCCCCCACCCAGTCCTACTGAGTCCTGCCTCCCCTAAACTGTAAATACATGTGCAGATACATGATTTGGAGGATTTAGAGGGGGTGTGGTACTATCCACTGGCTTACCAGGCAGGTAATAGGAGTGTCTGTATTCAGCGAACAAAGAAGTCTTACAGTAATCCAGAATAGCCATATTAAAAAAAATAGTGTAAAAAATATCAGTAATAGGTTTCATAGCAGTCATTTAACAGATTCTAAGCCTGATACTTTATTCACATTACTTTTTCTGAATTATTTTCTTTTTTTCTCAAAATTGCAAGTTGTTCATACTGATCCTATCAGGAGTAGTCTGTGCTCAAAAGAAGCAAATTGTTCCCCTTTTTCCCTGTTAAGTAATTCTGACAACGATGCAAGAAGGAGAAACGAGACATTTGTTTGAAGTTCTGAGCAGTGCAGCTTTTGAGGTGCAGAGCTGGGTGTTGGGGTGACATCCATATGGATTGGGGGCGTTCAGGATACGTGTGGGAGGCTGTGCCGTGCCTCTCACTCCCTCACTGCTAGCCTTACGAGTGGGAAACAAATGGGATTGTAACCTTTCTGAATGTGGAGCTTGGGATGTGCTGACTGGATTATGAAGGCAGCAATTTAACTAAAGGGACAGAATTTAGGGGCGGAGGCTCAGAGAAACCCAGAGATTGAGATTCCAGATTTTTATATTGTGACATACTGACTAAAACAGATATAAAAAACAACCCTATTCCCATGACATTTGTTTTTGTGTGTCTGCTCAGGTTTTAACAAGCCTCTCATTGTGATTCAGGGCACAGCATAGAAATCCACTGTGCCATCTTTTTTTAATGCATTAAATGATCTATAATGTGTTTCTTTTGTGGTGAAACCCCACTGCCTCAGCATGAAGAGTGTACATGTGTATTTGTTTAATTCAACATGTTTTCCTCTCTCAGTACTGGAAATAGGGCATTTTAGTTCTCCAGTCACCACTGCAGCAAACCAGTGCGCTCTGTGCAGTTTGTGTTTCGTTTTTCTTTTCCACCTGAAACATCGGTGAGAAAAATCAGAGTGCTAAAGGGAAGAACCCAATCTGCTGCTGGTACTTGTTTAGAAATATCAAATAACCTCCGTTGTGGGGTTTTTATCTCGCTGTCTTTGTGGTGAGAGTGGCAGAGAAAAAGGCACGTGAAAGCCTGTGACAGTGTAGCCTGTAGCAGCTTTGCAGATTGATTCAGATGTTCCATTCACAGCAGAGATTTGGTACACAGTAATGAAATCAAACGGCTTAAAATCATCTTCTATTGATTTTTGTGAAGAGAAATCTATACCTGCAGAATCAGACTGAGGTTATGATAAGCTCTGCCTTTAAATTTTTCTTTGTTTTGTGCGTGTGAGCTTTTGAAAGAGCTTTTTTCTCTGCGCTTTGAATGGCTGCTGCTCCTGCTTCCCTTTAATTTTAAGCCTGGAGTCAAGAGCTGCGTGCCGAACGCTGCGGCGCAGGAGCGCTCCATGCACGGGGTGCGTGTGCCGGGCCGGGACGGGATATTTTTATGGAGCTGTGGCCGGGGCTGCTGCGGCGTGGGGGCGGTGGCTGTCCCTGCCCGTGGAGCGGATCCCGTGGGGCAGCGCCTCGTGATGCTGCTCCAGACTCATAAACAAACCATCACGTGGGCGTGCAGCCCTGCGGAGCGGCGTGCGGGCACGGACGGACAGCCCCAGCATTATCCTGATTGGATTTCCCCGCCGAGCTGGGGCTCATCTGAACGTTTGGGAACGAGTGGTGAATGAAACAACACAAGGCGCTTTTTTTCTCTTCCCTTCTTTTCCTGTTTATTTTTTTTTTTTTTTCTTTTCAGTTATGGGATTTGGGATGCACAAAGAGTCATTGAACCTGTAAGAAGCCTCTCTAATGCAGGTGTTTGCAGTGCAGCCTCCTCTTCTTTGTTGACAAAAATGCATTAACGTGAGCAAGCACCACACGCTTACTGTCACGTGAGAGGGTGTAGAGGTGCAGATAAAAAAATGATTATACTTTGAGGATTTAAAGAATTTTGTTCTATGCATCTTTCTTTTCCTATTTAACCAACAGAGTTTTTATTAAAAATGGATTTCTCTGGCATGCAGTTCCTTAGACCCACTGTGTACCCGGTGGAAGCCACAGCACTCTGGAATGTGATGTGATTCTTTGGACGGGTCTGTTGAGCCTTGATTGGGAATGATTAGACTTCAAAAGCATTCAGCTCTAAATGTGATTGTAGCTCAATTATTGAATCTTTTGATTGACAGTATGCACATTATAAATTAGTAGGATGCTATCCATGAAACAATATATGCTGCAGGACTTCACTAAGAAAATAACTTGGATCATGAGATTAGACTTACAGCTGCTGAATACTACTTAGTTGTGATCTTCATCCTTAGATACGGGGGCTCAGCTGTAATTTGTTGGATGTATGTCAACATTGTTGTTTTGTCAAGGTAACACTGATTTAAATCAACAAAAACTAGATTCACAATTGCATCAACTTCGTAGTTTATGGTTGTTGACAGGGTTCCCGGTAGGCTGTATGGATGTTTGGGAAGTACCAGGTTCATGAGGATACTTTTTTAATGCTCTGTAGGTAATAGCTCATGAGGTTGCATTTTTAGTAGTCTGGATAGGAGCAAGGCTTGAGGAGTGATTTAAGAGCTCAAGGAAGAGCCTGCAGAGTGTGCAAGCTCCTGAAGGATAATTTAGGCCAACAGGGGAGCAGGGGAAAAGCTGATGGAGAGCAGGAGATGGCAGAGTGAACAGGATGCCGTGTTCATCTATCCGGCATTGAGACAGACGTGAGCAAAGCTGTGCACTGCCATGCAGGTGAGGTGAAATCTGAGGGAATGAGAAGCTGGCCGAGGGGCTTGTGGCCTTGTAGAGTTTCTTTTAAGTGTAGCTTGGCAGATTTCAAACTGCATTTAAAAAGATTTTGGTTTCCACAGACATTGCTATTAAGGTATTTGTTCTGAGCCTATTCGGTTTTTGTTACCCATTGCACCAACAGCCACAAAATGCTTTTTAAATTGTCTTTTCTCAGAGACAGTGCTCAGGAACACATTGACCTGGTAATGTCATTCTCTAAATGATAATTTTTAAGCCAGACGTGTTTGTTAAAAAAGGCCGTTTGGAGCAATCTCGTAGGTTCAGATGCAGATGGTTTGGACCATGGCCCAAGCTGTGCAGCTGTGGGCAGCTCATGGAGACTCCAGGTTCCATCTTTGTGCCATGGGTGCAATCCTGTCACACCCCCACTGGCGTGTTGTTAAATCCAACTGTGACTGCAGCGTACTGGGGCTGTTGGTGGCTGAGAAAATCCAGTTGTGATTGACACTGGTTGTGTAGTAGAGGTTCCATCAGACACTGGACAATAAAGTGGGGACCAGAGATAAAAAGATGGGAGTTTTGTGTGGCTGGAAGTGGCTGAACTCTGTCCATGTGTGTCTGTCCCTCAATGGAAGAAGTCACCATCTCTCTCCAGTGAGCAAGAAAAGAATTAGATTAACTTTTCTCAAGTGACAAATTTGGCAGTTTTGTCTCTTAAAAACAATTATTGGCATGAAGTTAATTCAAAGACACTTAATGATGTAAGCGTGTAAACTTTCCCAGGTGGCACCATCTGCATATGTGATTAAAAAACTGAGAATGACAAAACAAAGAAAACAATGTATTTTAAAAAGTGAAATTAATTTGTAAAGCCATTTGGCTTAATAATTAGAAAACCTTCAAAAACCAAAACATCCTTGAGTTAAAATATCTAAGACAGAAACCTTTGGAGAAGATACCTTGTGCACATTTTCTTACAAGAATCCCAAGATTTTTCTTTACATTCTTTACCCTACTGTAGTTTATAATGAGCCTTTCAGCTAAATTTTACTGTTAATTGACAGAGTGCTTACTTCTCTGGATCAAGTAAGTCCTGTGAGGAGCAGCTGAGGGAGCTGGACATGGCACTCAGTGCTCTGGTTTAGTTGACAAGGTGGTGAGGGTTGGATTTGATGATCTTGGAGGTCTTTTCCAACCTTTATTTTTTATGATACTGTGATCTGTCAAGTGTCACTGTAAAGCCTTTGGCTCAATACTCTTTGGTCAGACAAGCCTCACTTCTTTCCATGCTGAAGATGGTGACATTTGTTGTCGTCCTTCAAAGCCTTCACCAGAATCTTCACCAGAGTGTCTTTGTGTTTGTCCCAAAAGACCCAAGTCTGATATTGTGAAGGTATTTTACATTTCAGACTAGGCTGGGGTCCGCTGTTAGAGTGAAATACCATGTTTTTTGTGGCTACTGGCATATTCACTGGTAGAATTTTTTACAAATACTCCCAAAGCAAGCTGATTTCTAAAATATTTTTAAAAGATCATCTGGCTTCTGCTTGGTCTTTTCTCTATTATGTGCTAACAGCCTGACAAGAAAATACTTGAGCCCCAGGTCGTCTGAATAGCGTTCTGTAATCGTGTGCTGAAGTCTGTAATTCAGGACTGGTTGCATTTTAAAAGAAAATTATTATGGTCATGTAGTGTCAGAGGCTTTTGCATATCAAGGCAAACAGCTTCTTCTGTTCCTAAATCTTCTGCCTTTTGCTGTAACATGGAGTAGCTCATCTTTTTTTTATTGCATTTATCCCCCCAAACCCCGCATCAAAACCAGCCACTTGATTAGATTTCATACTTTGTAAAGCGTTTTGAGAACTGCTGATTAAAAAGCACTGTATGAATGTGAAGTATATATTTTTCCGTTACTAAGCATTCATCAAGTTTAATTTGTGGGAACCAAGGCCGAGAAGCTGATGTTGGTAGGAACAAGCTCTTTAAAACCCGGGAAAGGGAGGCAGAAGCTCTGTCATATGAACTGTTGGTTGTAAAGCACTGCCCAGGAAAGGTATAAATGGATTAAAAGTTTCCCATGTGGGGAAGGACATGATGTGGGGAGGAGGGAGTAATTAGACAGTTTGGAGATCCTTGTGTAGCAGTTAATCCTCCAGCGGCTACGTGGCCACCAGCAGATGCTGCATCCTTAGGGATGATCTCGGAGAAGCTGCTTTACTTTCTGTCATCACTTTAACGAGCCACGGTGCCTGGATAAAGTGCATCAAACGAATCCGAGAAATATTTAAGATGAAATATGTATTAAGGGTAGTAGCTGGCCCAACCCCTTAATTTTTCCCCACGTCATTCCTAATTCATAAAAACAAACCATAGAACAGCCTTGAACTTTGTGCAAAAATCTGTTGCTCTGTAATTTGCAATTTAAATGATACTTCTCTGTATTTGACTGCAGGCAAGATCAGCTATTCTATTCCCATCCAATTTAATGCTTTTAGTTTTGGGTGTGTGCGTGGGACATCCTGGAATACTAATTATTTTTTCCCCTCCCTGTTTCTTGTTTCAGAGCCATCAACAAGCAGGATCTGCTGTTTTTGGTAGTTCCCTTTCATTGTTTTTCAGTGAAGGTTCTGTCTGCAAATTTGGATTTGTCTGAGTTTTGTTTGGTTTTTAACCAGTGTGATTTTTAACCAGTGTGTTCTGGCTAGTGTTGCCATATATTATAGAAAACTTCATTTAATGGGTATGGAAGTTGAGGTTCATATAACTGCAGAGAAGGCAGGGCCTGCCCTGCTTGAAGTAGAGACAGATTCATTTGTTGTTTTATGTTGCAGTTGTAAACACTGGAAGAGAAATACGATTTCTAATGATGGAATAGGAAAGTGTTTCTCAAATTAAGTGATGGCTGTACAGCCCTGTCCCCTTCCAGCTGGCCAAAACCAGCCCCTGGTCCCCTTTTATAGTGAGGACCAGCTGGACGAGAGGTGGTACATAACTGTCACAGCATTTCTCAGCATCAGCATCAAGTGTTTGTGGGGATGATGTGATACTGATAACTGCAGCATGGCCAGAAATACTTTATTCTTGGTCTGCTTTGTGTACTGTAAATATGCACCTGGAGAACGCAGGGAATGGCATGGCTGGTGTGTTCAGAATGGATCAGTACAAGGAGGAGGATGTAACTCTGAATAGTAAAAACACAGTGTAGCATCGTCAGGAAGTGGAAAATGGGAGTTGTGGCAATGCTTTCATCCCTTTGACCTTTATAACCAAAGATATCTGCAGTTATTGGCTCAAGGAGACCCATAACTGGAAGTAAAGGTAATTGCAGTCTTGTTACTACAGGATTATTGAGAAATAAAACTTAGAATTCAATAAATTTTCCATTTGTAGGTGTTTGTAGGTGTCCTATAAATCCAATAATTTCTGGAGTAAACGAGGTTGTGGAAAGTTTCATGGTCTGTCTGAAGTCTGCACATTCTGCATGAAGAAGCTGTAAATACTGATATTGCTGAATTGTAGAGCTTATTTGTTTTGGAACCTGGGTTTTCTCCTGTAGCTAATACTAGCCCTCTGCAGAATTAATGAAATACTTAGTGGAATTTTAACATTAAAGGAGAATTTCTAAAAGCTGTAGAAAAGGGTCTGTCAAATTATCACATTGTAGAAAAACATCATTGCTGTACTGCAGCATAAACATTTTAAAAATTATGTAAATAATATGAAACTTAAAAAAAATAATTTTAAATGGTAATACTAAGTTTTGCTCTATTCAGTTCTTCAAAGACTTTTTCATGATTTTACTCCCTGGTCTAAATGGTTGAAAACATAATCCATATTTAAATCCTTTCCTCAAAGTGTAGTGAACTTTAGCTCCTTTGATAAATTTAGATCATTTTTCTTCTTGCTAAGCTGGAGGAGTGTTTAATAGCTCTTAAAAGTTTGTCTTGTGTGGCAAGTGATGGAAAACAATTCCACCAGCAGCAGTGCTGCAGAGATGGGGAGAGGTACAGATCATGTTTTCTCTTTGAACATCTGACTCACCAGAGCTGCCTGTTAATCCTGACAGCTTTATTGCAAAGCAAAGAAAGCGGCTGAATAAATTCAGGGGGAAAAAAAAATTGCAGCACCACTGCCTACCCCCAGCAGAGACAGCGACCCTGGGATTAAAGGGAAGGAGAGGCAGGTGTTCTTGGTTTGCCTTATAGAGGATTTAGGTGTTGTCACTCTCAGCTAGAATATTCTAAGGAAGCATTTATTTTGGTAGGGGAAAACATTCTCAGTTCAGTTACACAAAGTTGGCCATGTTCACCACTTGCTTTCCCGGTGATGTTTTTTTTGTTAGTAGGTATGGAGGCTTAAACTTTCTAAGCATAGTCCAGATCTTGCCTTGCTTTTGTATGTGAAGCATTTAGACCCCCAGATAAATTCTTCTGAACTTTTATGCAAAGCCTCTTAAGAAGAGTTGTGGGTTTCTTGCTTTTTGTGGGTTTTTTATGGCTCTAGTACTCTAATGAATCAGAGAATCCTAGAATGTCAAGGGTTGGAAGGGACCTTAAAGCTCATGTAGTCCAAAACCCCTTGCCATGGGCAGGGACACCTTGCACTATACCAGGTTACTCAAGGCTTTATCCATCCTGGCCTTGTAATGAATCCACCTCCATGAGCATTAGACCCTAAACCCAGCCACCAACAACATATTTTGAATTTGAAAAATGTCTCTCTCTGTATCTCCCTCTGCTTTTTGGATAAATACTTATTTATATTGAGCTTATATAGGAGCCATGAATTAGAAGAAGCTTTGTGCCCCACAGGTGCCTGGCGTGAGTCAAAAATGCGTCAATTATGAGGCACCTCTGTCATGACGAAACCTCAGATTTCTTGCTGGGATTTTTGAACTAGCGAAGTGATTTTGTTCAAAAGATGGGATATGATTGCATGAGTCTTGGGCATTCATATGGATAAGGAATGTCACCCAACCCTCATTTGTATGTAATCCAGCTTTTTCCTTAGTTTGCTTCATTTAGATACCTGATAGAGTCTCTTTCTCTGCCAGCCACTGGAGGACTGTAGTGGGCTGGCATCAGCGAACACACCATGGTCTTGGGGGGGTTTTGGGTAAAATTTGAGGGTTTTGCCTCCTTTGGATTTTGAGAGGCCAGTGAGTCTGTCAGGCTTGGATCTGCCTGGTGCTTGTGGTGTGTCCGTGCTGTAGGTGACTGAGGAGCTGCTCAGCGAAGCCTCGGAGCGCTGAGATCACTGGGGTGAGTGTGCAGGAATCCCAGAGGGTTTGTGCTGCAGACACAGCATCGATCCCCAGCCCGGTGCCAGCTCGGCGTGTCATTGCCCAGACATGGCCTCTAATACCAGCTTCACGAAGAGCTGCCAAAACCACAGTGCTCAAGGCCTCTCCCTCTGAGTTCGGCCAATGCTCGAACGAAACAGCCCCCAGCTTGTTCCTCCGGGACACAGGCCTGCCTTGTTAGGAAATCGGTGAAGTTTGGGAACCCACAATACCTCACATAGCTCTGTGTACAGTAACGGAGGGTGGAAATAGGGCCATAGGCATGAGCAACCAGACGAGTTATAAATATAGAATACTCTCTCAATTCCAGTTTCGTTAGTCATGGGAGGACAGTGAGAGTTTTATAAACTTATAAGGAATATACAAACAGTTCTGAATTTAAAATAACTCTGTATAATTTTTTTAGTGTGTGAAAAGAATATTCTTTTTTGAGACCATCCATGTAAGTATCTGCTATACACAGAGCGTAAGGATCTGCGTATTTATATGTTCATGTGAATGTGACTTGAGATGACAAAAAAAGGTACCGGAGAAGAAAAGCGTAGCTCAAACGTGCCAAACTCGAGCAAAAACAGAGTGGGAAGCAGCGTACTTCCCACTTTGTGCCAATATCAAAAACATGAATCCCCTCTTTTTCTTTAATAAGTGCTGTCTGATGCCGTCTCCAGCTTCAGAGCAGCCAGGCAGTGTCTCTGAGCTGGCTTTGCTGCAGCCTGGAGCCCCTGTTGGATCCAGGGATACAGCTCACCTTGGCTGTCCTTCCTACAAATAAATAAATAAACCTCCGGTGCTCCCTAATCTGATCACAAATCCTTACTACAGGGAAGGATTTAGAAAGTCCGAAGCAATGTCATTATTATTTTTTCCCAGTCATGCTAGCAGGAATTCCTCAAAAGCATGTGGAAGTGTATCAGCAGAGACAACTCAAGCATCCAAGACTTAGCTGTGTGTGAGTACACGGCCGGCAGCGCTGTGTGTGCCATTTGTCCCGTGAGTATATTCTGTGTTTGCAGTTTCTGGGGGATGTCACAGTCAAACAGTTTATTTATCAAACTGTTGGAAGAACCGAAATAGTTCAGTCTCACAATGGAGGAGATTTTTAAAGATACTGAGCTAAGTACAGGCAGGACGACACTGTCATCCTTCAGTTGGGGTAGCAGGAAACACTGAGCACTTGCAGCTGCTGCTGTTCCATCCGTGCTCCTCACTGACACAAGGCACTGTTTCTCAGTGGCTTCTGACTCAGGTGTTTGAGTCCTTTGCTTGGCTTGAGCTGTCTGGGGATTGAGAGCTGCTGAATTTGCAGCAGTTCACTCGGGGCCTCCTTTGGGTTTGTGGTCATGTCCAGTGCCACACTGGACTGGAGCGTCCTTGCACTTCCCCAAGCACGTTCTGCAGCCCAGCTCCAGCCTTTCTATCCACACACAGAGCTGGTCAGGAACCCATAAGCAAACAGGCAACTGCTGCAGCAGTTTTGTTGTTTGGAGATCAGACCATGGAGGATGGAGTTAAAAGTTTGGGTCCAGATAGTTCAGGATGATTTACAGACTATGAAAGCAATTTGCATCAAGTCTAAAATGGTAATTAAACATTTTCCCATTTCCCTCGGAAATGCTTCTGTGCATGGTTGTGGTATACGAGAAGAAACTAATTCTAATACACCTTAAAGTCAGCTGTATCCTTCCCACCGCCAGTGTTGCCTGTAAATTTGTTAAAATGCATTAAGAAATGGATTAATGCACAATCTTCCTGTCTGCTTTTAGGTCTTAGAAATTCTGGCACTTTCTGTATTCCCTCTGCGTTTATAATAGAGGAAGATTTAGAATGAAAAATATGTTCCGTGGTTGTTAAAACCAAGGAGAGAGCTCACCCTTTGATTGTTGTGGATCTCTAGAGCACAATCTTCAGTTGCTGTCAGATTTACTTACAGTCTCGTATTTCTGGAAGTCCTGAAGGAAATACTTTATTCGATCGTTTTAGCATAATTGCCTTAATATCGTTGCTGTTGTTGTTAACAGGGTGCCTTTCACTTGCAATGTACAAATATCATAAGTGATGTCATACTCCCGGATTTAGTAGTTTGTAATTTAGAGCAAACACACCAGGTGTCTCTGATAACTTCGCAGACCATCAGCATTCTTGCAACTTGTTCTGCCCTTCCATTATCATCCTGCTCTTTTCTTGGGCTCCTGAACATCTGGATCTTAATCCTGGTTTTAGTGGCCTATCTCACTAACAGGTGAACAGCTTGAAAAGTCTTGCTCTGTAGCAAAACAGTTTGAATGTTCCTGGTGTTTCTGGCTGTTTCCTTGAATTTTCATCTTTCTAATATTCAGAACTCCACAGGTTTTGTCATTTGTTGTTGTCATCTTAGTTGGAGGTGAACAAAAACTGTCTAGGTTTGCCCCACTGTGTGTATTATGAACAGTTTTCCTGAAGCTTGTTTTCCCTTTAATTTTAGTGTAATTAGCCCTCGGCTAGAGCAGTGTTGACTCAGTGTCCAAGATGAACATTCTGTTTCATTGCTGGTGCCAGAATGGTTAAGCTGTTGATGGGTGTAAGGCATGAATGCAAAGGGCATTCCTGAAACAGAGCAGGAGCTGAATCCCTCCGAACCAGTGACTCTTGTTTGCCCTGGATTAAACTGCCGTGATCCTTCGGCATTAAGAGAACTACATAATTTAGGCCAGTGTGATAATGTTATCAGGCTGTCTTCGTCCTTTAGAATAAATCTGGAATGTGAATAGTAGTCCTCCTCCAGCTGGGCTTTTGCCAGGAGATGGCTGACCAGCACTCCTTGCTTGCAGTATATTAATTAAATCCTGTAAAGCTTATTGCCTTACACTTGCAGCATTTGGAAGACAGGCAGATTAAATCTAGCTTTAAGCAAGAACAAGCAAAACCCCAATATATCGCTCGTAATCTGCAGCAAAAAGAAAAATAATTTGCCTCAGAGCTGTTCTTCGGCAGCACTTTGCTTTCCTTATCTGTTACTGCAGAGTTCAGGAACTTCAGTTGTCCCTTTAGGAATGTGGACAAATCCGTGACAGTGAGTGGTGGGGGATGGCAGCGGATGGGGGAGCAGCTTTCATCACCGCAGGGGGACCCTCATGTTCCTGCCTTCATCCCCGCTCTGATCAATGTTACTGTTCTGATTTGCATCTTCCAGTGGGAAATTTCCCTGTGCGTAGAGGAAATGTTTCTGGAACAGTGCGGTACTGATGGTAAAACGTTCCCGACCAGTTTGTTTACCCAGTGTTGAAGATAGAGTGCAACTGGCCCCAGCTCCCCAGAGACGGTTGTGTATCTGCCTCCGTGGGGTTTGTTTATGTACTGAATTCATACTGGCGTGGAAGGGACTAAATGGACTTGTTTTTTTCTTCATTCTCTTGAGTGCCAGCTGCAACGATGCCAGTCTGGGCTGTGCTGGGCAACATAAACTGTTTTGAAAGAGAATGCAATTCGTGCTGCCTGAGTTTGTCAATAACTTGTGTTTGTTTGCACCTTCCTGGGCCGTAGTGTCACATATTGGGGAGCAAATGCACACTGCCTGTGCTATCCATGGGTTCCTGTTGACTCTGGGATAAGGTGGTTGTTTTCTTCACTCAGGTTTCCATTTGCTCTCATTTCGGTGTGATGGGAGTTCCTGTAATGCTGCTGGAGCATTTAGCAGGGTTGATTGCTTCATTTGCAGAAACCTGAAGGGATGGAAGTTTTACAGTGCCAAAGAGTGTCCCCAAGTGCTCCAGTCTGAATAAAAGGGATCTGGCACACATGTTGTTTTGTATCACAGCTGGGACGCCTGGAAACTGTTTTGGTGTAACTTCTAGGGTGAGGAATGAATGAGAGGTGGTCAAAAGAGGGATGAGTGGGGTCATTGAACTCCAGTGTATCCAACTGAAATACACTCATTGAATGATGAATGTTTCCTCTCTGCTTTTTAGACCTCATTGCATCTGGTGGAATCTGAGAGTCTCCAGGTGCTGGATGGTGCTGGGCTTCCCTAACCTGTCTCCCACTCCTTTCTTTCACTTCCTTTGCTCTGGAATCACCTACAGGTGCTTCCATCTGACCAGTTGGCTCCAACTGTTGCACAACTATCTGTGTATTGTTTTTCACCCATAAAATCCTGAGGAAGGGGATGCAAGAATAGATTCTGTGATCAATCTTTCATGTGATTAAAAATTGGGCAGTTAGTGGGCTGATGGCTGATGTCAGGCTGGGCAAATCCATTGAGGCTATTTCGAGGTTCTGGATGCTTCATCACTCCTACTCCTTCATGCAGGGATAAAGGCATATACAGCATCTGTGACAAACAGAAATACCGAGAAGCGAGAGACTGAAAAGCTTTGTGTGGAGGCTGACCAGGTGTAGTGGGAAGAAAATAGTTCACTGAACCACTTTAGAATAATTTCAGGATCCTTGGAAAGGTCTCAGGGATAAAAATGGGTTGGTAGTGACGAGGATTTAAACATGGAAACACATGACTTATCTTGAGTCAGATGTAGCTTGTGGGCCATAGACTTAATGCCCTCTTGGTATAAGTTTGTACAGACCTATCCAAGTATTTTGCTGGTTGACATGACTCTACATACTGGAGGCTTAAAGGAGGAGGAGATGATCTCTTTTGTGTCCTGGATCAGTGCCGGGTTGAACTGAACCTTTGAGATTTGGCAGTTAATGTCAAAAGCTGCCGATTCATGCCTTAACTATTAGAAAGTAGTTCGACATGGCAGCATTTTTTGCCTTCGGGATTTTCACTGAATATGAGACGACCAGTTTTAGGGAAGGGGGAACAGAAAAGACAAAAAATACACCATTGTTGATATGCTGCTAATACCTGTTTCTTTGGTAATATAAAGATTTACACAACTGCTCTGAGTGGCCTCTTCAGTGCCTTGGAGATGATTTTTACCCATATTTCTGTGATCAGAACACGCTACTGCATGTATTTAATATGTGTATTTTCTTTTATTCTGTAGTTTTTGATTCCAGCCCTGACCATGAATCACTGGAACTGGATTTTCTGAGTAATGTCTTTCCAGTCTCTCTATTCTCACAGAATATTGGGCAAAAGAAATCAGGTCTTGTATAGGCTGTTTGAGCATTTGAAGTCAGCTGTTTAAAAGGCCGTACCAAAGCTTAGCCCATTAAAATGCAATATATTTAAAATTCTGTCATGTAGAAGGATTAACATTCCAAAAGTGACCGTATTTTTCTGTCTTTGTGGATAAATTTAGACAGCTAATTTTTTCAGTAGTTGGCTAGGAGAAAACACTCCCTTCCTCCTCTCGTTTCTGCTCAAAATGAGGCACTTTTTTTCCCCCCTATTTTTTTTCTGAAACAATACTTTATCTGAAGGATGCTCTAAAAAAGCCGAAAGAGTATATTAAAAAAAAAACAAAACAAAGAAGGATCAAATATCTTTTTACAAGGAGAGAAAGAATCTCTAAAAAATATTTATCCCACACTTGGCAACCTTTTGCTTGCCCGCATGTGACTGGCGCGGTGCCATCCTTGGCCGAGGCCGGTGCCTCCGCTTGCCAGGAGTCTTCCTCCTCTGGCTGCATTTTCACTCCCTGTGACTGATTGTTTATTCACCTGATTTTTCTGCTCCGGCGTTGCTGAAGTCATGGCGTCTTGGAGATGATAAGAACACTTTGTCTGCCCAAACTGTACGATAGCCATGATGTCAATGCGGGCTGTTTGCAGTGAGCCCTGGCGCGGTGCACACTCCACATAGCGCGGAGGGATTAGATGTCAGACAAACTTACTGCCACCTCCTTAGCCTGAGCCTGTCCAAAAGGGAACTGTCGTAAATACAGGCAGATGATTTGTCTCCTGCTTTTAAAGTTTTTTTTCCCCCACAGTCGTGTTTGAGGATTTCCAAACCTTGCTTTGTGTTTGCAGTTCTGGTTTAGCATCTTGGGGGTTTTAATTGAGGATAATGAGTCTCTGAGTCAGATTCTGTTGGGGCTCCTCGTGTTTCTAAGATACTTGCATTTAGTTTTAAGGTATCTTCTTTCTGTATTTCAGGTCTGAATCTGATTTGCTCAGTAAACAGGCATCTTGAAATGAAAAATTTTGCTGCCTTTTTT
>VWZT01006077.1:852146-910398 GCA_013397055.1 Pachycephala philippinensis | reverse complement strand
TTTTTTTTTTTTTTGGTCAGTGATCATAGTATCTTAATAGTATTTGGAAAATCTCCTGAATTTTTTATTGCCAGGGAAAACTCATTTGAAGAGAGAGAAGGTGAAGCATGGATGGATATAGAAAATTCTGTTGTTGGTTTTGCTCCAGTAAATTTGATTTGTGGCTGCTGGTCGTCTTGTACTGTCTTTTTCTGAAGATCTGATGATCTGACACTACTTTTGCTCCCTAAATGTGAATGGATGCTGGTCTAGTCAGGCTTCCATCATCTCTTTATTAAAGTGCTTAAGGGTCTGCCCCTCTCCACATCTTGCTTTGACTTCCTTCTCCCATGGCTGCCCTCCAAGGTCTCTGAAATTTTCCATTATTTTGCTATCTTCATGTGATGACAATTAAGCATTTTTTGCCCTTGGGCTTGTCAGCAAGGATTTGTTCAGGGGTTGTTTTTTTTTGTATATCGTCATCAGCCTTCTTGTTCCAAGGCGCTGTTGTACCTGGCTGATAAATTCTGTCCCCAAATGTCAGGCCACTGTTTGCTCGTGTTTGTGTCTCTAATGTTCTTGCAGAATAAAGTCAACAAGTTACCGAGTGTATTTCAGGGCACTTTTCTTGGCCGAAGTATTTTGGAATCTGCATTTGACGTGTTTTGGTACAAATGTAGGAGCCCAAGTAGCACAGTTTGGGAGGGTGGGGGGAAGATAGATGGGTCTGAACTTGGGAGGTCAGCCAGTGTTGTTTAGTAAGGTTTTTAGAACAGGGATATCTGAGGGAACTGGCGTGTAAGGCAGATAAGGCTTTTTTGTTGTTGATAATATGTCCTACACACACACACAGAAGTCCTTGTTCTGCCTCTTCAAAGAAACAGGATACCCGTATTGTCTCCAGGCTGAAAACTCTGCCAACGTTAGCAAGAACAAGCAGAAAATAGGACTGAGGAAAAAGCGAAGTTGCTGAGCTTTTAAAAAATTATCTTTATAAAGTTTTCAAGAGTTCATGTTAAAATGGTTGTGATTAAAATATTATTATCGTTTTGAAAACCTGTTTCACTGATTTCCCTTTTTCATGTGAACTTGTGTATCATTCTGTGCTCCAATTTATATTTCTGTAGACCAGAGTCAGCAGATTCACCAGGAGATGCAGGGAATCCTATTTTTATACCAGACTGCTCATGAATGGCAGAGGCATTAAGGGAATACAGGAGTCTTTCCCAGGAATGAAATAAACTCTATCTATGTTTATCCCAAGAGATAAAGAGCAGTGCTTGTTTTCCAGCAAATTGTTCAGATGAAAACAAAAAATGATGTATTTAATCAATACATCCAGCAATGAACTTTGTGAAGGCATGGGGTGGGGTGTGTGTGTGGTTCTTTTAGTAGGGCTTTGAACTGGAAATGTAGCTACCACATGGAATCTGAGTTCTGGCACGCACTCAGCACAGCAGTCCATCTGCTAGCAAGACACACTGATTTATTTTTTTTTAATCCCTTAGTAGTGCCAGATGCAAGTCCTGTGTACCTTGAGGTGAAAGGCAATTTGTGATGCCTTACTAAGGTGGTATTTGGGCAGACTTCTGTTGCACTGGTGCAGATGACAGTCAAAAAGAATAGACACCTGTAAATGTATTTTATTTTGGGATAAAGGTTTGGTGTGTATGGTTTGTTTCCTTTTCAAGAAAAAAAAATCATCCAGCATCTTCAGACAATGCAGTATTTAGCAGTGATTGCCTCTGCATTCTTGCTCTCCATAGTCTTACAGGCTCTGCAAAAATGTTCTCAATTTGGTTTCCATGTGATAGTTGTGATACTCATGGTACCTGGGCCGGCACCGGCCGTGCTCATGGTCCCACCTCCTTGTTCTCACAGTCTTCCCCCTCCATCCATTTAAAAAAGGAGATTAAAATTAATCACAGTCAGTGTAGAATCATTTTGACAAGAAATGCAAAATTCTTCTATGGCATTTTGACAAGTCCTTTTCAAGGTGGACACTACTTAAAGCTGTTAGAAAATGGCTCTTTATAATCAAAAGTCAGTGTAAGATGTCAACATCCTTGATACAGAGCTATGAGCAGGGGGGGGTTTTTGTGGTTTTTGGTTTGTTTGTGGGGGAATTATTATTGTTGTTGTTGTTATTACTGTTACTATTATTGCTTAATAGCAGTCTCAAGCATTTTGTCCTATGTCAGGATGGTGGAGTTCTGCTGAATGGGATTGTGAAAACTGGAAAGCCTGGACCTCATTATGGGAAGAGGAGGGCATTAAAATTTTAGGGTGTGTAGTCCTGCATTAAAACAACACCGTAGCTGCAAACTGAGAGATAAATCACAATGCAGGACTAGTGTGGAGTTTAATCAACTGCTTCCAGGGTCATTTTGGGATGTTAACTTCTGTCCTGATTCTCTGCTTTCTGCTGAAATCATTCACTTTAAATGTCTGTGGTGCTTCCCTTGGATCTCTCTGTAGTGGCACCACTGAAATCCAGTTTTCTGCTGCTGTGACTGATGCAGTGTTTTAGCTAAGTTAGAAAGGGGCAAACAGCTACTTAATGCAAACCAGATCTGCAATCTGTGTGTTTCCAGAGCCTCTGGCACATGGCTCGTGTGGCTAAAAGGCCATAGAGTGCTGTAATCAAAATGCTGTTGTTACATAAATATAATGCTGCCACTTCTTTTGATCTAGCAGTGGTGAGCTCGGCTGCTGAGGATTCTGCTCTTTGTTCATGTCTTCCAAGCTGAAATGCTTTCACATAAAACGAATGTCTCCATAAATTTGCACCCCATTTTTTTCTCCCTTTCATATTTTGTTCTCTGAACCCAGAATTTGAGGATAAGGCAGAATTCTGTTATGCTCTTCAGGGGAAAATAGTAGCTCCTTAATTCCTCTGTATTTGATGTGGATGATGATTTGATACTTTATTAAACCGCATTTTGCACACATAAGCAGCATTGGGATGCTACACTGGGGTCAGCCCAGCCATGTGTGCTGCAGTAGAGCAGTGCTTCCTTCTACAAGTGTAATTAAGTTGTTTTGAAGGAAGCTTGTTTTCTTGCCAATAAAAGACCAATTTGAAGTACAAATAGGAAAGACAAGAAATGCTTAGAAAGACAATAAGTCAGCATGCCAAAAAAAAAATTATCCATAATACTAGGGCTATGGAATGGGTTCCAGTACTGCCTGTTTCCATTATCCTTATGTTGATCTTGCTTTCAGCAGTTTTCTTTATTACTTACTTGGTTCATGTCATAAATTTGATCTGAGAAAAAGATACTTTCAAGCAACTAAAGCTGAGAAAACCAGAATTTTTTACAGTAGTGGGTTTGGTTTTTTTTCAGAGATGCTCTAGAGCGCAAAGAATGAATCGCAATAGAGTTGCACAGACAGGGATTTTCCTTTAGTGCCATTCACCTCAGTTGCTCACGCTCCCTTGCTTTGTGTCCTGCAGTGTGCCCCAGCTCATGTGGGAAGCGAGCCTGCACAGACCAAAACGAGTGTTGCCACCCCGAGTGCCTGGGGAGCTGCACGGCGCCCGACAACAACACGGCGTGCGTGGCCTGCCGCAACTACTACTATGAGGGCGTGTGCCTGCCCACCTGCCCCCCCAACACCTACAAGTTCGAGGGCTGGCGCTGCGTCACCAGGGAGTTCTGCTCCAAAGTCCCCGCCACGGACGCCAGCGAGTACGAGAAGTTCGTGATTCACAACGACGAGTGCATGGCCGAGTGTCCCTCGGGCTTCATCCGCAACGGGAGCCAAAGGTAACGCGCCTCTGTCCGGCTTGTCCTCTTTGGGTTTGCCACTCCCTGGTCAAGGGCGGCTTGGGGGGCAAATTACTTGGGGTAGAAGGGAGGATGTAGGAGGGGGAATTGCAGTGGGGAATCGTGTGGCTTCCTGGTAGAAGCTGACTTAGACCTTTCAGTGCTGACTCCACCTGATGGTGTGTGGTCCTGTGCAGCATCAGTGGGCTCTGGTTCTTCAGCGGGGCTGGAGGATGTCATGCAATGCAGAACCAGGTCTGCAAGTAGAGAGTAACAAAATGAAAGTGAAGCCCAAGGTTGGCGTTGGCTGATGACCATTATCACACAGAACAAACCATAGGAATTACCTTCCATATTATTTGCTTTATGTGTGCCTGCATTTTACACATGAATTCTTCAGTGTATTTAATTTAATTTACCTTTTTTCACTACTTTCAGGAGATAACAACGGTGTTTTAGAAGGAAGTAATCATATAGATGGTGACGAAAATAATGTAGCAGCCAACAATATTATACAGAATAATTTCTTGTAAGAGTGTCGCTCTCCTCCTGTTACTTAATTCTAACAGTTGGAACAATGTTTGCTGGTGATTTTTGTCATTTGCCAGTGATTTAAGCAAGAAGCCTTCATTGCCTACTGATCGTTGGAAGTCATGGACTTTGAGTAAAGGATAGTCAGTGTGCTAAAATTTGTAGTGCTTCAGTATTATGCTAAAAAAATGTCTCTGTAGGCTGCTGTGTTTTTTGAAAAGGTGATTGTGGTGATGCAGCACTTGTGTGTCTGTGCATGCGTGTCAACCATCCGTTCCAGGCACTCTCCAGCTGGCATTTGGATACAAGCAACTTAACACAGCCTTTGCCCAAATCCAGATATTCACCTGAGAAATGCAGCTTTTGTTATCTCCTGGAGCTTGTAGTAGCAGCTGTTTGAGCCGCTTACGCTGGAGTGCGCGGCCATCCTGTCTTATCTCGGTGTTGTGCTCTCTGCAGAGATTGAAAGGAGCTGTAACTCAAGGCTAGTGAATGTTCTGTTCCCCAGAGGTGCTGTTAACAAATAGTTGCAAATGGAAAGCATTTCCAGCATTCTTTGTAATTTTAGTTGAAGCCTCTTTCTTGTGTTTGCAGCTTTTAGTGGTTTGTGGCATGTTATAGAGCAGGATTTTGAAATAGGAGCTTACTACTAAGAAAAGGAGCTTCTTTCTGTTATGGTTTATGCATGGAAAACTGTTATCAATTTACATGTTTCTTTAAGCCTCAGAGGAAAGTGGGTTCAGTTTCTTTAAAAAAAAAATAAATAGTAAGTCTATGTCCATCAGTGTTGTCAGTAGAATCCTTTGTCTTTGGAGCTGGGTTTGGGTTTTTCCATGTTTATTTTTTCTCTCTGAAGTGATAAGATGGAGTAAGTAATCATGAAATACCAAGAAAAGTGCTAGAATATATTAAAAAATAAAAATTGCCTTGAATCGGGAAAGACATTTACCAGGAGGAGTGGTCAGAGGGCCTGTGTTGTGCACAGTGTCCAACTTTGAGATGAATGTGTAGCGAATATAACATGGAGCCTTTAAAAAGCTGCTGTAGCCAAAGGCTGGTCTGCCGTGAGTTCTTGTTGCTCGAGTTTGGCTGCTAAAAATGCTTCTGAGTGCCTGTGAGTAGAAGAAGCAGAAATGAGCCTGTGTTTCAGTGTTGCCTCCCAGCTTCTGGAAATCTGGTTTCTCTGAGTTTGGGGCTGTGTCTTTCCTGATGTTTCCATCTGTATCACCCATTTTGAACCTGCTTAGACTCCTGGCCTTCCTCTCCCAATTCCTGTTGCCAGTTAGTTGTCCTTGCATCAAGATACAACCTTCTGTTTCCTTAAACTTGCTGCTTTAATGCCTCTTAAGTTGTAAGAAGTAGTGACTAATTGACTGCTCACTTTCTCCACATCGCTCCTGACTGTGTGCCCCCACAGTTGTCTTTCTGAGTTAAACGGCCAGAAGCATGGAATTCCCTAGTGCTGAGCTTTAAATATTGGTTTAAGGACATGGACCCAGACAACTTTATAAGAACGTGAACAGTATTTTCCCATCTCCAGTTCTTGGCTGGCCTATTTTGTGAGGTTGGGCCTGGATCAGCACGAAACCTCCCTGCACTCTGGGGCTGCCTGCGTAAATGGGAAGGGAGGGGTTGCTGGGTACAATTCAATCAGAGTAAATGCACAGTTGCAAGGGCTGTGGGTTTTACCTGAGGTGCCTTTGACTTTGGAAGGGCCACGGAGCCTTCCAGAAGCTGGCAGACTGTGGCTATGGGTCCATTCAATCACTGTAGGAGGTACAATGCTCCAGCCTGTCTGGAGCACAGCAGGCAAGGGTATCCTGAACAAGCATGGCAGCTTTCATTCTAGCCTGGAGGATTTGCCTAAGCTTTGGAGGGAAATGTCTTCCAAAATTCAGCTCAAAGCATTCTGTAGACTCAGAGTTGCATATCACTGTTTATTTTCAATATCCCCCTCTTTCCTCACAGCATGTTCTGCAGCCCTTGTGAGGGGCCTTGCCCCAAAATTTGTGAGGATGGGAAAACGAAGACCATTGACTCTGTCACATCAGCACAAATGTTGCAGGGATGCACAATTCTCAAGGGAAATCTGCTGATCAACATCCGGCGTGGAAGTAAGTGATCGCCCTCTCTTTCTGAACCCCTGATAAGGCTGCTTTTCACATTTTTCCTTCTGTCGTCAGCATAATGATAAGAACATTAAAAACTCAGCAAGCTGTTTGCTTTCCAGGCCCAGAGCAGTGCTCCTGTTTGATTTGGCCCACGGCAGTGCCGTCCTGCCCCACGCGGGTGGAATAGGTATTCAGCTCCCAGGGAAAGCTGGTATTTTTGTTAGCTTTTTTGGCAGGACAAGGAACCAGGATTAGGCAGTTAGACAAGCAGTGGTCCCAAAGGAGTAATAAAAGGCCCAAGAAGGTGGAAAAGTTGAAAATCCTTGCATCTGGGTAGGTAAATAACTTGTCACGTGGCACTGTAAGACTGCAGATCCTCACTTTTTAAGGCAAGGTGTGGTGTTTTGCTGGAACATGGAATCCAGAGTGCTGAGAGCTCATATAAAGCCTAACACTGTGCTGCTGGATGGTCAGCATTAGTGAGCTGGCCACTTCTGTCACATGTCTTGAACAAGCGCTGGATTAAATTTGTCAGAGCAGTGATTCATCAGCCAAGGAGGTGTTGACAGTTGATGAGCTCTTAAAAGCAGAGTAAAAATTGCTGTTAGTTTTTATTGGACTTGTATGTCCCTATGGAAGGTCCCTTTTGGTTTCATGAATAAGGTTGAAAGATTGGGACCTGTTTGATTCCCTACCTCGTGCTGAATGAAAGTTCCAGGGTTTAGTTACAGCAGCACATGGATTTTTTTACTTGTGGTCCCACTGCTACAGGTAAAATCTTCCCTTATGGGAGATGTTCCAGTTACCTGGGGCAAGCGTGTGGGAGTTTTTTTATTTTATTTAAGCATTAGAGTGCTGAAGAGCATCTGATTATTTGGTATGGGAACCAACTATTGGTATTTGGTAGTAGGTCTTCCCAGCCATCTTTTAGGACTTTGGTGTGTTGATGGCAGCAAACACACCCCATAGCAGCTTCTCCCAAGTCCTTAAAAACTTCCGCTTGGAACTGCAGCTTAACTTGGCAAGGTGGTGACAACAGGCAATGGGATTGGGCCAGGAGTTGCTGGAGGTAAGGACAGCAAAGTTTGAGCTTGTGAAGGATGGGGTGTTGAAGACCTGGGCAGGGACACTTCGTAGAGAGGAGGCAGTTCTGAAGAGTGGAGTTCCCTCTGTAGTAATTTTAATAATTTCTAATAGAAAATCAGCTTCAGTAAGTTGTGTGGAACATGCTCCACAGCAGGAGGACTTCCTTATGGTTTTTATCTTTTCTGTTTCATCAACTGGTTCAGGTTTGTAGCCAGAGCTTTTCAGGTCATGGAAAGCAATGCTCTGTGTCCCAGAGCAGACCAGGAACATACCCTTTCCTCTCCATCTTCAGTCTCATTCTCTGTTTTCCACTGGGGCCTTCTGCCTGAGCTTTGCTCCATACCCAAAGAGCAATTCCATCTCATGATGTGTACATTTACACAAGGGTCTTTTCATCCCTGCCAGAATGCTGGCTCACCATTTGGTGCTGGCTTCAGAGGGCAATGCCCATGGAAAAATCAGGTATTCCAGTATGGAAAAGCAAGACTGGTTTCCCACTGTTACTCTGTGGCTTTATTTTGCCCTTCAACCATCTGGCTGCACAGGCAACTGTTCCTGGGGGGAGGAAAACCAGCGTCTCTCATTTTCAAAAGCAACAAGTACAAACATTTTCTTTTACTGAGCTAATACTGCATTAAGCGGAATATTAGTCAAAGCTGTGAATTCTGTTACGATAATGATTATCTTTTTCTTGCTGTAGATAACATTGCCTCAGAACTGGAGAATTTTATGGGTCTGATTGAGACAGTAACGGGGTATGTGAAGATTCGTCATTCCCATGCATTGGTCTCCCTGTCTTTCCTGAAGAACCTGCGGTACATTCTGGGAGAGGAGCAGGTGGACGGGTAAGTGTTCAGATACTTGCGGATGCCATTTCACTTTAATAGAAAGCTGTGGAGAATAAGTCTCCTAAAAACCATTCACTTGTCATTTACAGAATCTCCTCTTCCACTAATACGCACCGTTTTTCTCCTCATGAACACCTCTGCACAGCATTGCTTCTTTGCATTACTGCCCAAATCAGTGTATTAAATGGAGTATATTACAAGTATTTTATGGTACCTTTGCTGTTGCTTTTCACTTTCGTTTTTTCTAGGTAGATTCTTTACATCAATAAAGCAATTTTGTCTGTTCTTTTTGCTGTATTTGAGAAAAGAGCATCTTCAGAAACAATTGGATTTCTTAGCAATTCTTTACTGTTGGCTTTTAGTGGAGTTTTATGGAGAAGTCAGCTGAAAGGAAATGCAAATTTTACTGAGCAGGGAGTGCAACTGGAAGTGACACAACTAGTGTGAAACACAGTGCAAATTGCAATTGTTTGCAACTCCTTGAAATGTTAGCATTACATGGATTATCTACTGACCGCGCAAAAGACTGGTCAGGAAAAGTTGATCCCTTGAAATGTTTGCTGTGGATTATATTGCTTCTATAATTACTCACCATGTGATACTTTTTGCTGTACATAACTCCTGTTTTCCTATGATGGTAAAAGATTGTCAAGGCAAAAGTTTTTATCCCTGCAGAACGTGTGATGCTGAGGTGTGGTGAGATCCCTTCAGCAAACTGTCTTGCTCTTTGTCATCCCAAATCAAGTAGCCATCCCAAGTTAAACCCAGTGTTCTGTGGGAGAAATCAGTCCCCCTCCATAATGACAGAACTATTAAATGAAGAATTTGGGGAATTTGTAGAAGAAAAGGTGGTGGGAGGGTCACTGGAAAGGTTGTTTATGTCTTATTTATCTGCCCTGACTGTATAAAGTTAAAGCATGAGGGATTCTTGACAGCCTCCCTCTTTCTCTCAGGCTAGTCTTTGGTCAGCCTTAAATTCTTAAAATTCCACCATCTGACAGAGTGAGTGCAAGGGCAGCTCTCCCTCCTGCCCTTGTGGAGCACGCTATGTGCTCAGGAGGAGCACTGGCTCTGTGGAGGAGCTCGGTTCCAGCTGCAAGTCCCAGAGGATTGGCAGTGCCGAGCACGGGCTCCTTCAGCTGCTCCCAGCAGGCTGTGCCCTCACAGACACTCCAGTTATCCATTTGTCTTTGCTTCTCTCCCCTCTCTCCCTCGACCTCTTTGAATTTGAGTTTAGCTTTGTGTCTCAGGTAGTAATTACATTTATGGTACCTTGTCTGTCAGCAAGCAGAGCTCAAATGAGGGGGAACAGGAGGTTTATCAGTCAGATTCCCAAACAGAGAAGTAAGTGCAGCTTTGAAGAAGAAAACAGGGCTGAGTGGGGAGATAAAACAGGTCTATAGTAAAGAGCTGCTTGTGCTAAAATTCCCCTATGTTAGGAAATTACTGCAGTTACATACTAAGGATCAGGGGCAGTCTCTTTGCTTGGAAAACGCCTGGCATAATTTAGGCATTACCACAGTCTAAATAACATGTCCAAAAATACTTAGGTGAAAGTAGGCACCTGACAAGGAAGGACTGAGCCTGAACAATTACTTGGGCAGAATTATGAACAACAGGGAGTGGGATCTTAACCTGGGAAGCAGTGGGCTGCTGGAACAAGAGCTGTTTGTGCCAGCAGTGCCTTGAGGGGTGAGAGGGAGGGCAATTTAAAGCCCATTATGATCGTTGTTCATTACACGACTGACCCCACTGCCACTGTCCTTTTATTTATTGAACTGGACTAACAAAACAGCACTTCAGAACTTTGTTCCTTATTCAGTTGCCGGTGCTTGCCTTGGTTATCACAGGAAGTGGAAAGTTTAGAGGGAATCTACTTTGTGTTTAGAGTTTTCATTGCCTCTTTTGAAAACCATGTCTGTAGTGAAGGTGCTCGCAAAGCAAGAAAATAATTTCTGCTTGCAAACAGGGAAACTGAGATGGAGATGCGCCAGAGGGTCTCGGTGCCTGTTGCAGGGTTTTGTTCACTCGTCTGGTGCTGACTCTGCCAGGCCCCTCCATCCTCTGCTGGAGTCTGTGTGTTCCCTGCTCTGTGCATGGATGGTGTGTAGGCAGCACTTCCCAGAGCATCCCAGGTCGGGTGTCTGGAAAATGAGCAGTTTGTGGCCTTCAGGAGCAAGCGAGGAGATGGTGGCTGAGGAGGAGTTTCACTTGTGGCACTGGCCTGTTCTGTATGTCGTGTTTCAACCTCTGCAGCAAACTGGGGGCCAGTCTATAAAATGAAAACAACCTCCCCCCCTGTTTTCTACACCATTTTTGAGGCAGAGGCATCAGCTGTCAGGCCTGTTGGAAGGTGTGAACAGAATCTGTAGCTGTTGTGTGGTTCCTCACTGAGGAATTCACGGTTTGTTTTCCTGGGATCATTATTGTCAGGGTGTGGTGAATTCAGAGAGTCGGCAGGAGAGCAGCAAGGCCCGATGTAACCACAGCATTCCAGCAGAGCAGGCACCCTGTGCTGAGGGTGTCTGGGGAATGGATGACGCCCTCCAAACCTTTGGTGACACCTGGCTGCAGTGCAGGCTCCCATGGGGATGCTCCTCAGCTTGGTCCTGGTTTCGGGGGAGTTTCAGTTTCTCAGCTGCCCATGTGGGAGTGAAGTTTGAAAAAGTGAGTTGGGGAGTTTGTACATGGAGGTGTGAGGCTGGGTTTGTGTGGAGGTTTCAGAAGCTCATAAGTTTAGCTTTTAAAACAAGACAAGAAAACACAGAACTTTAGTAAGGTGCAGTACTTTTAAATCAATGCAGGATTTGGTGATGTGTGTCAAATCCCGCAGGCAGTTCAGCATCCTTGTTCTCTCCTGGCAGAATGCATTTAAAGCACAAACATGTCTCTGCTCCCTTGTTAACTGAGCACATTCTTCTCAGCATCTGTGTGAAGTTGTACCAGGTATATCAATTGACTTCATTAGAAATGAGGTCCTGAGTAGTTAAGGGACAGGTGGAAATAGGAGAAACAACTTGTCTTTCGCATGGTTCTGAAAATACGCTCTGCTTTACAAAAAATGGCAAATCTGTGCAGGTTGGAGCCAGAATGCATAATTTTTATTTTAGGTTGGGTGAGGGAGGAATTAATGCTAAATTTTAAATTAAATAATTGAAGGAAAACCAGAAATTAATAGTATAGCAGCTTTTAATGAGCCTTATGGTTTTTCTGCCACATTTCCCTGCAGAAACTCTGTAGTTAGAAGGGTTTGTAGAAAGCCCAGTGTAGCTCTGTTGACAAGGGCTCAGCAGTGCAGGATGGGCTTCGCTGTGTTAATAATGGATTTTGTGTTGCTGTAATTAATGCTGGGGGGCCTTCCCACCAAAGTGAAATAAATGCTGCCATGGTGGGTTGGCTTGATTTAGGTTCATCAGCCACACAGACCTTTATCTCATTTCCCAGTGGTACATTCCTGTCCCTGCTGTCCCAAAGTGTCAGTGTCCTTGCAGGTGTTGTCTTGCTGCTGATGTAGAGCCTGTAACCTTGCTTCTGCAGCATGTGTGTCTTTTCTTTCTATCCAGCCCAACTGAGTAGCACCAGGAATTTCTTCATAATATTTAACAGGACTTTTATAATATTTAATAGGCCTTTTGCACACAACTTTGTATACAGTATCTATGGAAATAAAGGATGTGCATGCTATTCCAGGGCTGTGCTTAGGGAGTGGGCTCAGCACAGCTGCCTGTGTTTAGTTCTGTGCTCTGAAGTGTGGATCCTGTGCAGTCAGTACAACTGTTTGCTGCTGGGTTTCGATGTACAGGTGCAACTGTTCTTGGCACAATGTAGGAAATCTTTATTGGGCCAAGAGGTAAACTAAGAGAGGCAAGGAAACCTCACTATGCAAACTCTTAGAGCTGCTTTTGTAAACATAAGCAAGAGTTATGTTAATGACTGTGTTTTATTGTCAGAACTCCAGAAGACTTTTCCTTCCATGTGGTATCTAAGGTTACTGCTTCCCATTTGCCACCAAATGGAAAATCCAATGTAGAGACCTGCTGTTCAGAGGATATGAATTTATAATCCTTGTAGCAGCTCCTATACAATTATTAAAACACATGTTAGAGTGGGCTTTAGATGGTGTGGTGTCACTCTTGGAATCCTTTGTCACATTCATTTCCCTGCTCCCTAAACATTCATTGCTCCATGGGAGAGAAGAAAGCCCTTTGCTGAACACCAATTTAAAGTAAGAGGGAACACAGTGTTTTAAAGTTTTCTTATATTAAGGTATTCTTCACTGGAATGGGCTGTGAATTAAAACGAGTATTTTTCCTTCAAAAACTTCCTTCTAGGAATTATTCCTTCTATGTGCTCGACAACCACAATCTTCAGCAGCTGTGGGACTGGAACCATCATAACTTGACAATCAGTGAGGGGAAAATGTACTTCGCATTTAATCCTAAACTGTGTGTTTCTGAGATCTACCGTATGGAGGAAGTTTCAGGAACCAAGGGACGACAGAGCAAAGGAGATATAAATCCAAGGAATAATGGGGAGAGAGCCTCTTGTAAGTAAACAAACAAAAAAAATCTCAATGCCAACTGCACAGGAGGGTGTCACAAGAACAAACCCAACACGCTGACATGTTGCTGACCATTGCAATATTTAGAGTTTAGGATTTGCAGGAGGCTTTCAGCCCTTCTGCTTGTTCAGGCTTTAAACTGTAGCTATGAAGGTACCTTTGCACGAGTGGAAAACGATACGGTTACATAGTCCCTATCTCATCTGTAAAACCCACTTGTAGAAGATGACTGCTCCCCAAATCCCCTGTTTTGTGACAGCAGCAGCAGATAACAATAGGAGCATACCTGGGAAATGAGAAATGAAATTCAGTAGTTTGGTATATCCAGCAAGGAGCAATTTCTTAGTCTCCTTTGTAACTGTGCATCATTACACGTGTTTTCCTCTCTCGGATACATACTTTTTCTTGATACTGAGGATGCTGCTGAATAACAATTTCATAGACAACAAAACAAATTGTTTCTGTTACATTCAGCTTCTTTTAAACTCCTGCCAAATGCTGTACCTGGTTGCTAGAAATGCTTGTTTCAAACTTACTTTTCTCTGCTTTGTTTTCAAATTACTTGCTTTTGAATTGAGAACACTTTTTAATGTTCTGCAGTATTCCTAAGCCTGAGTGTTTCTGCATTTAATTTCGGATTCTGCAATAGTCAGAGTTATTGGAAAATCCTCTCTTGGCTTTGGTGGTCTTGCACACCAGGTCTCCAGGTGTAACAGCACATTTAAAAGCAATCTCTCATCTAGGAATTGAGAGTGCCTACAAGTTTCACCTCAAACCCTTAAAACTGACAATGCATTTTTCCCTTGGTCGGTTTGTGGTGTTTTTGGAGCTGAGTAAACTAAAATGGATCTTGTGTATAAGTCAGGCCCCCTCGTTGTGGATGGTGCTTACCAAACTAGGACACGTAGTCTGCTGAATGTCTCTTTGGGCGCGATGCAGACGCGCAGATGGCCCAGATCCTTGTTGTAAGCACCCTCCATTCTTTGCACATTCAATAGAGCAAAGCCCTGCAGTCCTGGAGGAGTTACAGACACACAGCCAGGCCTTACTACCACTGAGGCCAGTGCCAGCCGCTGCCTGCTTTTTTAAGAAACCAGTACAGAAAGCTTTCTGACTCTGAGAAGGGCAAAAGAATCAACAAAAGCTCAACTGCCTTTGCAAAGATAGCACCAACAGTGCCAGTGTACACGAGGGTGAAAACCTCTTTATTTTCAGAGCTTCTATGGAACATTAGAAACTAGCTCACAGTTGACAGAACACAATTTCTTCATCCAAGAATTAAGTTTTTAAAATGCTATTTTGTTTTGGGTTGGAAAGCTCAGTGAGTTGGTAGTGGGAAGCCATTCATTTCAAAGCTGTGGGCTTCCATCCAGGTCTGTTCAGAAGAGTAGCTGGAAGCTGCTGCCATCAAATGGTTGTGCCGTATATGAACTGAGTTTTGGAGTTCTTGGTCCAGCCTCTGATGAATAGGAATGTAAACTCCTTTGTCTTTTCCATGTTGTTCACTCTCCAGAAAAACAAATGGTAGTTGTCAAAAGTTGTCCTGGAGAGTGAGCACACAGAGGCCGGTGACTGCTCCGCGCGTGCTTTGGAGGCGGATGATGAATTTAGTGCTTCCAAAGCAGTCCTGTGGATAAACAGCGCTTCCATTCCTCGCTCAGGGAGAGTCTGAAGTAGTTTTCAAGAGCTTTCTGATGATGCATTAAAAGAAAATCTGCTTCAAAAAAATTAATAACAAGTAGCTCAAGCATATTTTAAACTGATTGCCAAGGTCACTGCTTACCCTTAAGCACTCAAATGTAGAAGGAGGAAAGAGGGAGCTCTACAAAGGCTGTTGGTATTCTGTGGTGTCATAGGTGTTACTGGAAAGGCTCATTAGCTAAAACTGATACCTAAGAAACAAAAAACTGACAGGTGATGTGATGCCAACTCTTGCATGTCCTGTCCTTTTGTATTGCAGGTGAAAGCAAAATCCTGCATTTTGTTTCCAACATGACGCTCAAGAATCGGATTAAACTGACATGGGAGCGGTATCGCCCTCCAGATTACAGAGACCTCATTAGCTTCACTGTTTACTACAAAGAGGCGTAAGTAGATGTCGTCAGAGATTAATCGGGGCAGTCCAAGGGAGAGCAGACAGTTCTGTTCCTACTGCTGGATGGCTCATCCAGTTTGTGTATTTCATCCTCAAGTCCTGCTTTTGTTCTAATTCTTTTCTTGGTGGAGCACAAGTCTCTTTTAAAAAGAGGATTGGTTTGAATGAGTCCTACAAATGGATTGCAAATCCATTGGGAAGTTTTAAATGTGAAAAAAGAGAAAGGTGGATGGCTTGGCTCTTCTCAAGGGTCTGATCTGGAGCTCTTCCTAAGTCATGTTGAGTGAGATACTTCCCTTCTCTAGTCAAAGTACTGACTAGAGAGTGTCACAGGTCAGGAGTTTGCCCTGTCACCTTGGTGGCTTGTCTGCTCAGGGTTTGGGGTTGTTTAGTCTATCCAACTTTGGTCATTTCCTGCATTAGTATGTCTTGATAACGAAGGTGTGGGGCAGTCACTGGAGAAATCCAAATTAGCTGGGAGATGCCTCTGCCTTTGCACATCCTTGTAACGGCTCAGATTTAAAGTAATTAAAATACCAGATGAGCACAAAAATAACTCTCCAAGTAGTCTTGGAGGTGTCAAAGGGAGGTTTGGAATGCTGGTAGTGATACATGGAGCAAAGATGTGAGACACGGAAGTACAAATTGTTCATGTCCAGGATCACTTGAAAAAGAACGTTGTTGTGATGTTCTACAATGAAGCCAGTGCTGGCAAGTCTACAGATATTAATAACAAGCATTTGTATGCTCTTGCACCAGTGTCACAGCTTCTGAAAAGTAGAAGTATTTGACTATATAAATGTGTTTGTATTGTGTGGAAATAAAAGGGTAAAAAGTCCATTGGACTGGTCAGGGCCAGTCTTGGAACTTTGGGTTCTTTATGGTAAAAAGCTTGGCCACTACCAATAACTGTTTTGAGTTGCTTCTGTTTAGTGTATGTTTATTAAAAGTCTAAATATGTCAGAAGCATTTCAGTGCCTGTTTTGTTTAAAAAAAAAGATAAATATAGTGTTTTCTCAGACAATGTTGCTTTACTGCTCATGACTAAAACTGAACTCTGAATTTTGTACTGCTTGGAAATACAGATTTTTTTTTCCTAGTTTATTCTGCTGCAGAAAGCAAGTAAGCTTTATTTGTTTCATTGAGCAACTTTGCAGTGAGACACTCTCATACGTATTTGACGATCTTTGGAAGAAAATAAATATTTGTGCTACTTTTTTCTTTGAATATTTCAGACCATTCAAAAATGTGACGGAGTACGACGGGCAAGATGCGTGTGGCTCCAATAGCTGGAACATGGTTGATGTTGACCTGCCACCGAACAAAGAGAACAATCCTGGAATTCTGCTGCAGGGATTGAAACCTTGGACTCAATATGCCATTTATGTCAAGGCTGTTACCCTCACAATGATGGAAAACCATCATATTCATGGAGCAAAAAGTGAAATTATATATATTCGAACCAATGCTGCAGGTGAGATGCTGGGCTCTGGGGTGAGAGGTTCATAGTGCTTCAGGTGTGATTAGTGTATTATTGTGCAAGTTCTGTTGTTGATGTGCATAGTGCTAGCAGTTTCAGTAATTATGAAAGCAGCATTAAAATTTGAATTAAAACTCTGTTTTTTCAGATATTACTTGCATTAGGAACTATGGGAGCTTCTTGGAATTACAATTTTAGACTTTGTTCCATTACTGAAGGTGAATTTAAGTACAACTTTGGGTGGGACTGTACATGGTTGCAGTTGAACCCCTGTGTTAGTGGGGCATAAGTGGAAAATCCTTTATTTGAAATAAGAGAAATTTTTCCTTGCAGTATAGAAGTGCACTGGGATTCACTCAAAAGCTTGCATGGAAATACATTGTAGAGTGCTCAAGATTTAAATACCTTTCTTTTTTCTTTTTTCTTCTCTAGTGCCATCCATTCCCCTGGATGTTATTTCAGCATCCAACTCCTCATCCCAGCTGATTGTGAAATGGAATCCTCCCTCTTTTCCCAATGGGAACCTCTCCTACTACATCGTGCGCTGGCAGCAGCAGCCTCAGGACAGTTACCTGTACAGACACAATTACTGCTCCAAAGGTAGGAGAACTAAATGCTCTTGTGTTGAAATGCCTGGGACTCTGCCTGCCAGGGCACTTCATGGGCAGGAGCTAAATAGCAGCAAGTAGAGGGAATGGGTAAACATGGATTGTTGCTGGATCCATTACTGGAGAGAAGAGAAACCAGCTCTGTTCTTTTATTTCAAGATAAAGTCCCAATTCGAAGATATGCTGATGGGACCATTGATACAGAAGAAGCCACTGAACCCACCAAGCCAGAGGGCTGTGGGGGAGAAAAAGGACCTTGTTGTGCTTGTCCCAAGACAGAGGCAGAAAAGCAAGCGGAGAAGGAGGAAGCAGAGTACCGGAAAGTCTTTGAGAACTTCCTCCACAACTCCATCTTTGTCCCCAGGTAATGGATTTTAGACACTGCTTTGGAAGTAGGGCTGATAATTTCATTTTTTAACACTTCCTAGAACTGAGATTTCCTGGATGTGAAAGCACACATAGAAACACCGAACATTACCTTTCCTTTTGTGTGAGACAGTCCACAGCCTTACTTTGCAGTTTCTCTTATTTGCCAATTTTCATTTCTTTCTTTCAATTCCAGCCCATAGTAAGGGTTCTTACCTGTATTGATCAAGGATTTCAGTGATGGTTTCTTTTCAGACTCAAGAGCCACTTAAGGAGCTCATTGTCTATAAGGGTTTCAGAGATGAGCAACATGAGGCAGACAAAGGGTTTCAGATGTGATTTTTCTCTAAATAACCATTTAAGTGCTGGTGTTCCTAATCTGAAGATTTATCTTTGAAATTAAGGGCACAGTCACCTCACAGAATTGAAACTGGTTTTCTTTTCTCACTGCACTAATTGCAAAGGGCCTGTTTGTTTCCTGGGTCATTGCTGCAGAGAAGTATTAAATATTTCCACTCTCCCACGATAAACACCTGCTTACATGTTAAGTGGAATTGTAATGATCCTGTGCTGCAACACAGAGTAGATACTACTGAATTAATTGGTGATTTTGATCCTTGAGTTTCCAATTTTTCCTTCAGGTAAGCTGTTGTTACTTTAGGTAGTTGGATGGTGGGGCAGGGCACACAGTGTACAGCTGTTGTGTTACAGTCTTTAATACACTGTCAGATCTCAGTGGTGCACCTTGTCTCATTCTCTCTCCTGGCGGGGGAAGTCCATGGTCAAATCCTGTGTTTGAGAACTTTAAAGTGTGGCATTGCTGCTCATTGATGCTGGTTCATATCACTCTTCATTGTGATTTTTTGGACCTTTATTCAAGGATGTGTTGGATTAACATGTTGGGGTTGAGACTTTGATATTCACAATGCTTCTTAGCTTTATCCAAAAATGAGGAACTAAATACTGCCTCACTTGGGAGGTGTGAAGTATCTTATCTGAGCTGTGTTTGGGTCACACTGAGCATTTGTGCAGTGTTTCCCCAGTGATGGTGAGAAGCAGCAGCCAAGATCAGGTACAGGGAAGTTACAGCCTCCATGTCTCATCATGATGGAACTCCTGAGCCATGGGAAAACTTA
The DNA here is from genome assembly GCA_013397055.1 of Pachycephala philippinensis. NCBI lineage: Eukaryota > Metazoa > Chordata > Aves > Passeriformes > Pachycephala > Pachycephala philippinensis. Next base: position 891,827 of record VWZT01006077.1, on the reverse strand, counting down.
AGCTCTGATTTTGGACTTCATGAAATAGCACAGTAAGGAGTTTTGAAAGCCATGTGTCGAGTCTAAACTACTTTAAAGTCTGTTGTAAAGGAGGTTTTTCTATTTCCCCAAACATTTGTAATTTAAATGTGTTTTCTTCTCCCAAATTTTCTTGCAGTCCTGCCCCCCTCCAAAAAACCTCATAGAGCCTTGAACTCACTAACAAAAAAACGGACCAGTTCACAGAGAACTTCCTGAAAGCTTGTCCTTTTCTCTTAAATTACTGCCATTAGGGTGTTTTGTAACAGCAGGGGCAGATAAGGGACAATGCTCAGCAATAGCTGCATAGCCAAGCAACTTCTAAGAGACTGTATGTCAGGGAAATTAAAGTTTATGAGCTGGTGAGACGTCTCCACGGGACAAATCTAAGCAGCTTGTTACTGGATGTCGGGTTTTTTTTCTCTTCTTTCCCAAGGGAGAAGGTAATTAATGTGTTAATGCAAGCCTCAATAGTAGTATTTGTTTCCAGTGTTCTACCTGTCTCCAGGTTATTATGAAAGAGTTGCAGTGTGTAATACAGCATGAAAGTATTTGACTGGGTGATTTTAAGATTGTTTAAGAAGCCTGTTGATCTAATCTCCTGTGCAACTTCTGGATGACCCCATGTGTATTAGTGCCATGGTGGATTTCAAACAGGACTCTGCTTAGTCTTGAAGAGACACTCAGAACCAGAGGAGAATGAGTTTATTCTTCAAGGTTTTTGTTTCTCTAATGAGCAGGATGGGACAGGCTCTGTGTGTAGTCTGAGCAGTTACATTAAAATTGCCTTGACACAGGAGAACAGTGGGCTTTGCTGTTAAATAGCCCAAGTTTTTTTAATCTTTTTGATTAGGTTTAATTTTTTATAGTGTTATGTTTAATTTTTCTCTTGCATTTCTTTTCCTTCCCCTCCCTTAGAGAGATGATTCTTCAAGTTTTTATCTCTGGACTTCCCCTTATTTCCTTGGATGCTTGTTTTTTGCCTTTATCTCTGCATTTCATGAATGCAGGAAGCCGCTTGACCAAAAAGCACTGATGTCAAATCTCATGATGTTTTAATTACGTTTGCCTTGTGGTTATCCTGCAGCTCTTTTCTCTTCCTGACACAACTGTAATTTTCACCAACAAGTTCTGTGTTCCTTTATCTTTTTCCCCAAAGACAAGGTAGGGCTGTACTCCCCTCCGCCCCCAGATACCACCAAAGAATTGAAGCTCCATGCATCCCATAAAAGCACTGATAAAGTCAGGCCTTCTGGGTTCTTGCATTGGCACGTGCTTTTGTGGTTGATTGAAAATAAAACTTTTTATTTTCACTGCTTTAACCACAGAATCTGTGCAAATGTGCATCAGTTCAGGGCTAGGCATCCAACTTCTTACTGATGAAAAGTTTGTTCTTTCCACTGAGCTAAAGCAGTAAATCAATACTCATCCTAAGCAGGGTGAATAGGTTTAGTAACTTCCATAGATACCCGTGTAGACGAGGCACAAATGCTTATATCTCCTATGAAATTGCCTTAACTGACAAGATACTCACTTGTGTGTTGCTTAAAACAATTTGTTGCTAACTTAGGAAATTCTTTCTTGTCTGTGTTTATTTCTGTGACGTGGTTTACGTGGTGGTTAGAGTGTCAAAACGACTATTCGTGATGTAGTAAACGGATTTTGAAAATTTTTGTAGTGAACTCCTAAAGAAAAAACTCATCCAACCTCTGCCAGAAGGTTTCAAAACCGAGTGAGCCTGTTCTTGGCTCTCTCATGCTGCTCTGTGGCTGCATGTACTCAGATGATATATTTGACAGTGAATTAAGTTCTCCTGTTGAGTCATCTTTCCTCCTGTTGTGTGTTCGAGGGAGGCCTCATTTGCCTGGTTTGTAACTCGCTCTCTGCTGGGGCTGTTGGACCTCATGTCCTTGGTACCTGTTGCACTGGCCAGGTGCTCCATGGGCACTGGTGAAGTCATTTCAGGGACAGGATTCAAGCCTAAATTGGTTTTGTAGTGTAACTCTTCTTACATTCTGCTTTACCTCCCCTGGGGCATTGCTTTCCAGGCGTGAGCATTCCTGCTGCCCTTGGAGATGGGAGCAGGAGCAGTAAAGCCACACTGCCCTGTGGAGTTGGTGCTCCTGTGCAGAACAGCCTCAGATCTGGGACAGGACCAAGGGACAGGCCCAGCGTGTGGCCACAGGGTGTTGGTTTCCTGACCCACATGGTCCTAAGAGTATCTTGATCCTTGTCCTGTCCCTTGGGGCTGTCCACTACAGCAGTTCCCCAGCTTGAGGAAGCAATGGTGTGGGTGTAAATCCTCAACTTTTTACCTCTGCTTAAATTTCACCCAGATGCCTGTAAGGCAGAGCTGTTCGTTGAACTTTTGGCTCTACACAATGTTAGTGCTGAATTTTCTCACATAGGAGGATTGTTCCTTTGCAGAGCTTTTGTGTGGGTGAGAGAAGCAGAGATACACAGATGACCACCCGAGTGGTGGTGAACATTCATGGCCTTCAGCTGCCTTCCAGGGTTTCTCCTCTCAGTGCAATACATTCTAATTTCATCACAACTGCAAAGCTAACTCTCAGTAGGCTCAGCTTCCTTTGCTAATCCAGCAAACTTCAAAACAGTTTTTCCCCCCTGACCTTTTTAACCTTTATCATCTGATTTTTATTTTAAGCATCAACATTACTGTCATGAAACACAAATCCAGGATGCTTATTGAGTAACGGTGGAGCCATTTTTTGCTGTTTGGTTTATTGTGTGAGGTCAGAAGTTTGCACATTCATCTTCGGCACAGTGTGAGCTTCACAGTTTGGTTGGTTCCCGACCAAAAGAGAGAGAAATGAGATGCGCTGACACATGGCAGGTTCAGATTAAGACAAAGTTTTCCTCTTGTTTTGCAGTTTCCTTTATTTAGCTTTTTTATTAGCTGTTGCTTGTTTCGCTGGGTTGTTTGGCACAGTTTTCCCGAAGCTGGAGAAGAAGTGAGTTTTCTCTAAAGAGCCCTTTTCTGTACCTGTGTGTGCTCCTCAGGCCCGACCGGAAGCGGAGGGACGTGTTCCGAATCGCCAACGCCACCCTGGCCACTCGGAACAGGAACGTGACCGGGACCGACCACTTCACCAACGCCTCTGACGCAGAGGAGAGCGAGGTGGAATATCCCTTCTTTGAGACCAAGGTGGATGGCAAGGAGAGAACTGTGATCTCCCATCTCCAGCCTTTCACTCTTTACCGCATCGATATCCACAGCTGCAACCACGAGGCCGACACGCTCGGCTGCAGCGCGTCCAACTTCGTGTTTGCCAGAACCATGCCTTCAGGTATGCTCACACAGGGCTCCAGCCCTGCCTTTACTGGGCAGGTCCACCTCGGGGGGACAAGCTCTCCCAGACCAGTTAGAATTACACTGGGGTATAGTAAAAAAAATTCTGTGCAGTAGGATAAATTGGAACTCCATAGATTTTTTTGTTTCAAGTCCTTGACTAGTGTGTTGTGTGTACTGAGTGATGTGTCTGAGTGTGCTGGGAGCTGGAGAAAGGGAGAAGTTGACTGCCAGGGTAATTAGGAGAGACTCCGTTTCCCAGCAATAGAAGTGAGACCCCCAGACGTGGTGGGCTGAAAGGTTTTGTTCCTCAGCTCCCTGTGTGCTGAATAGAGCCACAGCAACGTTTCTCTGCTAATGTTTGGTTTTGCTGTGTTCACTCAGAACTGTTTGCAGATGTTGGAGTTCTGCTGGTGGGAATGTTTGCCAAATGTTTCTTCTGTCACAGAACGACCATGCATTTGTCCAGCCTGGGAACAGGAGGAATACTGTGTTTCTGTGTGCCCAATCCCTGGCCTCTAGACTACTTCAAATAGGAAGCATTGAATGCTGTGCTCGTCTTTGGGACTTTTGCAGATTGTACTTCTGAGAAGAATAGAGATGATTTTAGTGTAAGCTCATATGCATCCAGCAACGAGCTTCTGACTCCAGCAGATGTCTGGGGATATTGGATGCAGAATGGTAGCAATTTTGTTTTGTTTCTGGAAGGAAAGGCTATCATAATCCAGATCCAGCTGTGTCAGTAAAAAAAGCAAAAACCGTTGCTTATTTCAAGGAAAGAAGGAAGTCTGTGAGATCAGGGAAAAGGAAAGAAGCGTTCCTGGATTTTTAACACATGCTTCTGAAAATTAAAGGCTAAACAATCCTGTTTTCTTCTGTATCTTTGAGAAGGTGGTCTTTTTTCAGCCCAGACTGACATGGGCTTCACATTCCTGTTTAGTTTTGAATAAGCCACATAAAATTATTAGGAACTAAATAAGGATAAAGCAGTTCCTGAATTGCTGATGAGACTGTTTTAAACAGGGATAGATCTCCTATGACTGTTTTAGGAAAGGGCTGTCAGTGGGGCACATGTTGTGTGTTTACAGCTGTTTGCAGCCATTTAGTGGGAATAGCTCCCTGCACTGTTTGGTCTTGGGGAGAGTTGGGAAGAAAGAATTTGGTGCTGATAAACAGGTTTTTTGGCACACAGAGCCCATGCCTGGTGGAGCTGTGTGCTCTGCACTGGTTTTCTGGGAATCAGTAGTTCAGACTGAGCTAATCTCCAGCAGGCCCTTGGCCAATGGAGTTTATTCCCTGGATTTGAATGGCTCTTGCTGCAGAGCTTCTGCACCTGAAGAATTTAATGAATCTTCCATTTTCCTCAACTGTTGCCTCAAGTTCCTGTTTCATAGGTGTTCTTCTCACATCACCTGTAAATATTTTACAGAGGGAGCAGATAACATTCCAGGAACGGTATCGTGGGAAGCAAAAGAGGAAAATACCGTCTACCTGAAGTGGTTGGAGCCTACAAACCCAAATGGGCTGATCCTGATGTATGAAATCAAATATGGGCAGCACGGCGAGGTGAGGATTTGACATTACTGCTCGTAACTCTTAATTTATGCACAAAAAGGATCTTTCTTAACATGCTTCTGTGCAGTGCAGCACAAATGGAAATTGTGATTTCAGACACCCAGCACCTGCCAGAATGTCATTACTTTATTTCCTGTATTTTGAGTTCTTAAATTCCATGTATCTCCTTATAGTGTTTGAAGTAAAACTGGTCAGGTGGGGCTTTTAGTTATAAAAATGAGCTTATCCTGCAGCTATATTGCTTTCTCCAGAACGTGAAGTTATTAACATGTGTAAATTGCCTTTTTCTTCTAGGAGAAGCGGGAATGTGTTTCCAGACAGGAATACAAGAAGCTTGGAGGAGCTAAACTAACACACCTGAACCCTGGAAACTATTCCGCCAGAGTTCAGGCCACTTCCTTAGCTGGGAATGGGTCCTGGACTGAGCCCATCTCTTTCTATGTGCAGCCCAAATGTAAGACAAATGTTTGTTGTCTGTGTCAAATTGGGGGATTATTGTCTTCTTAAAAATTCCTGATGTTCATGTCACTGGGTGTCTGAGATTCCTGCCTGTGCTCTGAACACTCCTCTTACTTGCTGATGGTTCTTTGGGAACTCTTTTCTGGTCCATTTTTTGGCAAGTGTTGACAGCCAGGAGGGGTATCTGAGGTGTGGTCCTTTCCTTGCAGCTTTGGCTATCTGTGAGAGGTGCAGCCAGGTGTGGGTGTGGAAAACACCCTGCTGTGGCTTCCTGGGATGTGCAACTATGTTGGGAATGTGATGTTAGCCATAACAACATGGAGCTGGCATGTACAAAACCTGTGGCAACAAGGCAAACCTGCTTTAAAGATTGCAAAATAATAGGAGAAACAAATCATTGGTGTAGATTTTTGGCTGGCAGGTTGACCTGTTCTGAGTGACATTTGATGAAAAAAAAAGTCCTGATGAAAGGGTGGTGCTGGTCCTGACAATGGGAGTCATTTGTATTTTGGAAGTACATGACCACAGAGACCCTCGTCAAGAAATTCTGTATCAAATTGTAGATCAGATATATCCCCAGAAAACTGGAACTCCTTCTTTTATCCCTTTATGGTTTTGTTGTTGCTGAACTTTGAACAATTTGAAGTGAAGAGCAGTGCATGTATGTTCTGATTGTAAGCAGCTGCAAGGTGAACAAAAGGTGGAAAAAACGGTGAATGTGCAAGTGAACAATCGGATATTATTCACTGAGGAATGCGAGTCCTTTAAGCATAACTTGTGAAAACAAAGCCCAGACAGACACTGTTCTGTACAAAATTAATGCCTTTCAGTGTCTGCTTTCTTGTTTCACTCATCTGCAGTCAGGGAGGGTTTCCGAGGATATTTTTCCGCATCGGACAAGAAAATGAGAACTTTGATTTCTTCCCTGTATGGAAATACACTGAGTGGGTTTTGAATGTTTCTTTGTTAACAGAGGTTTTATAGAAACCCTGATACAATTGTTTTCTTGTTGGTTGCAGCAGCAAACTATGGAAACTTCCTGCACTTGGTAATTGTGCTCCCTATTGCTCTGCTGCTCATCCTTGGGGGATTGCTGATAATGCTCTACGTCTTTAACAAAAAGAGGTGAGTTCTCTGTCCTGGTGCTTAAACCTGCAGGAGGGGAATTGTTTATTTTCAAATGTGCACCCATGGAGCGAGATAGAAATTAAAAAGAGAAATGGCATTCAGAGGAGTCAAGAGGCAGAAGTAGATTCTGCCTTGGTGTGGAAAAGGAGATGGTTTAGAGTTACCAGCATCTGGCTGTTGCTGCTGGAGATATGAAGAGGCTTTTTATTGCAGAATCATGTTTGAGTGGGAAGAAGAAGGCTTGTGAAGAACATATCAGTGGGGCAGTGATGGCACACTCTGGACTTTTATAATCAGAAGATTGACTGAAATATGGGTCAATATAAATCAGGAAAACTTAGTTCCGTTTAGGTTACTCTGATTTTTTTCAAATTCTAGAGGGTTTTTTGAAGTATTTACATCCACTTAAAAACGTATATCCTGGCCAAGAGCAGTCTTTGGGACTGTTCTGTTAATTTGTTTTCCTCAGTTTTGTTTTTTTGTAACTAGTGATTTTTTTTATTTTTTTTTTTTTAATCTTATTGAAATACATAACGAGAACTTAATGGCAGTACAAATGTTCAGTCTTGCAACTTTCTAGTTATGGAGGTTTTTTATTAGTCTCTCATTAATTATGCTCATTGAGTATCCCATGATTTCCAGCTCTAATTCACTGGTAGCACTGCAGACAGTGGTACCAGTTCTGCTCAAGCTCTCCAGAAAGGGCTTTGTCTCTGGTGATTACAATACCTGCTTTGCCTTCCCGAGGTTCTCCTGCGTGAAATTCCTGATAATTTTTCCTTCTTTAAACTGTTGCTCTAGCACAAGAATGTTTGTGAGCCTGTCTCCTGCAAAAGCTCTCAAAGTACATCTATTATGTGTCTTGTTCTGAAAATCACCGGAGTAAAGTTGGGAGGTGTGGCATTGTGTAGTTTTAAATAAAAAAATACAACCACTTAGGAAATAGTTGAATGGAATCCCCCACTAAAAAGAGTCTTGTCTTTTGCTAAAAAACTACTCTCCCACAGCAGAGCCGATGATGGTAAAGTGCATTCTCAGCCTCACGTCTCCTGGTTTTATAAAAATATAGCCGCCTTTTTGAAAACAAGTTTACCCAGCTGCTAAAAGTACCTTGTGTTTACATTTTCCTGGTACTGATTTGGTAGAGTCCAGAATTCCTGGGAAGCTATTCTGGACTGTGTTCCCATTGATTATGGGAGGTAGATAAAATTTCAGTTTGTCCCTTAAGCCTGAAACACTCCACATACAGTAAACAATATTCTGTGGTTGAACAAGCAGTGGAAAAGCTGTAGAAGAGATGGTCTGAAATATACTCAGATTTAAAGATTAAAGAAATCAAACGCAATGTTTCCACAGGAACAGTGACAGACTGGGCAATGGAGTTCTTTATGCTTCTGTGAACCCTGAGTACTTCAGTGCCTCAGACGGTGAGTGTGACCTTTCACTTGTGATGCTTTTAGTGCCGTGTGTTCTGTTTGTATCTGCCTTTGAAGGGTATGAAACTCTAAAAGGCACGTTGTAAAACCACTTTCTCTGTTTTATTAGCACACTCCTGGAATCCACAGTTGTTAATCCGTAAATGCCACTTGTCTATTGAAACTGGGGAGTTTTTGAATTGTTTTCCTGTAGTTTGATCCACCTGAGGCTAATTCAGATTCACTAGTTTCACTTTCAGATTGTCATCTACTCTTCCAGCGATGTTTTTGCTGGAATGAAGGAAGAATGAATGAATTTGTGGTCTTTCCTGTTTGCCCTCTTAAGCTCTGTTTTGCCTTATTGAAACAAACCCACTACTTGAAGAAATCAGAACATCAGACAAATTTCCGTGAGGCTGCAGTTTTTCTGTTTATGGGTTAGGTTGGTGCTGCTGTTGTAGAATTCTTGCTGGAATAGTGTTTCCAGAAGCCCCCAGGAGACCAATGGGTTTACCCAGAGTGGCAGCAGACTATTTTACTGTTATTTTTTATAGTAACACCATTAGGGTTAAAGATCTGTCAGTGTTCGTGCTATAATCCTCTATTTTCATCCTGTCATTTCACCCATGCAGAGCATGTGACACAACTGTCCCCTCCTTTGGTGACTGATAGGCAGCAGCATCAGTGGGTACTTGGATGTCTTCTTGCCTGAGGCAGTCCTGCCTCCTGGCAGTCACCTTCTGAGAGCTCTCTTCTGCCTCAGATCAAAGACCTGCAGCAGCAGCAGCAAGTTCTGCCTTTGCTGGTGCAACGGTGTGTGTGCAAGGGATCAGAACAGTGCCATGCAAAGAGCTGCTGGATCAGAGTCTGCTTGCCTCTAGTCATAAAACCAGTCTGTTAATAGAGAATACAGCAGACACTAAACTGATGCAGATGATCAAGTATGTTTGATGCTGTCTGGGAGAATTAGGAGAACTAGGATTCCAAGAAAAGATTTAACCTAAAGCATTGATTTGAGCTTCTTCCCGCCCTGGCTTTGTGCTTTGAGGTTCCTTATTTCTATCCCAATATGTCAGTACTGTAGTGAGGCTGCTTCAAGTCCTTGTACACCTTTCCTTCAGATTTATTTGTATGCCATCATCCCCCTGCCTCTGTATGGGAAAGACCCTGGACTGTTTGCACACGTGGTGCAAGGTCTCAGCTTTCTGTGTGGGGTTTGAACACTAAAACTGTTGGGGCAGTTGCTGTCGTGGAGCAGGGAGTGATCCCAGCACGGGCAGCAGTGGAACATCACGACCTGTTCTCTCTCCCCTCAGTGTATGTTCCAGATGAATGGGAGGTGCCTCGGGAGAAGATCACCATGTGTCGGGAGCTTGGGCAAGGCTCCTTTGGAATGGTGTACGAGGGAATAGCCAAGGGAGTGGTGAAGGATGAGCCAGAGACCAGGGTGGCCATCAAGACGGTCAATGAGTCCGCGAGCATGCGCGAGAGGATCGAGTTCCTGAACGAGGCCTCGGTGATGAAGGAGTTCAACTGTCACCATGTGGTGAGTCCTGATGTGAGGAAGATGTGACAAGGCTGTGACTCATCCAGCCCTGGTGCTTATTGACATGAGGCTGTTCTGGGCGCGCCTGCCCCTGAGGGGGAATTTGGGTTTTTAGTTTCAACTCTGTGCAGCTTTGTAGTATTATCATGAAACCCCAGTCAGAAAGTGGAACCAAATCTACATTCAGACCTTTGCCACAGGTTCCCACAGGGCTACCTATCAACATGAATAAATGATAATTAACTGTACTTGTATTGAACATTTGTTTTTTCCTCCTCCAGGTTCGGCTGCTTGGTGTTGTTTCTCAGGGCCAGCCTACGCTGGTTATCATGGAGCTGATGACACGTGGGGACCTCAAAAGTTACCTGAGATCATTGAGGCCAGACACAGAGGTGAGTCATGAGTTGCTGGATGTTTATTTCTTCTGTCTGAATCATCTTGAACAAGACAGCCTCACATTAGAAGCAGGAGGCAATTAGCCTTTCCTGCCCTTCTCCTTCAGTCTAAGGACAAAACATGAGCTGTTGTGATCTCCAACAGCTCTTTCATGATGCAGTAGAGGGTGCCACATGGGATAGGTCCCTTCTTGTGTCGCCGAGTCCTCTTTTCCAGATTTGCATTAGATCTCTTGTCTGATCTACTTTCTCATCAAGATGTTACAGAAATTGGCTGGTTTGAGAACGTGTGTTAGGATAATCATTTCATGTTGTGTGTCCTGCCCGTTGCCCCTGCTGGAAAGTAAATATCTGTTATCTTAGCTCCTGTGCAAACTCTCATGCATAAGCCATCAGCCTAACAGCTAAAACTGTCACACATGGTACAGGGTCTGAAGGATAAAGATGACACACAGGTCACTTGCCACTGAAATCACAGCAGCCTATGCAGAAAATGATCTCAGCAGCTTTTGCCCTTGATCTAGAAATTCCGATGTGGATAAATTAAAGGAACAGAACATGAGGACAGTATGTGCACAAGAGAATGAATGTGGTCTGTTAATTGTTTGATCTTCATCTTGCTCAGAACAACCCTGGGCAGGCCCCCCCGACCCTGAAGAAGATGATCCAGATGGCGGGAGAGATCGCTGACGGCATGGCCTATCTCAACGCCAACAAGTTCGTGCACAGGGACCTCGCCGCCAGGAACTGCATGGTGGCTGAGGACTTCACAGTCAAAATTGGAGGTGGGCTGTCCTGACTCTTACACAGGCCATAGAATCATCCTGGAAAAGCAGTGTCTTAGAAGGCTTTTAATTAAGTTTTTTTTTTTTTTTTTTAACTGAGCTCTAGTTTAAATGTCTGCAGAACAAAATATGTTTCTTGTGACGACTTGCAGTGATTTAAGACCTGTGAGAAGTTAACACTGAGTTGAAACCTCTGGAATACCTCTGCTTGCTGTTGTTCCAGTGAGGCAATAGTAGAGCACATGGGTTTAAAAAGAGCTGGTGGGGCAGTGATTTAGGTGCAGGTACTGCAGACATCTGGGTGGATGGTGTAGTTACCACTGGTGTGTCATTCTCTGTTAATGCACAAAAATAATTCTACCTCCTGTTTATTGATTCAAGAATGAGAATTTTAGGATTATTTTAAATCATATCTGAGTTGGAAGTGGAATGACTTCAGCTGGGTGCTTTCCAGTCTAAACTGGAGTTCTGCTTCCCAGACAGCTGAATGGCTTTTCTTCTGCTCTGCTGTTAGATCACCAATTTTTTTTTCCTTTTACCATCCCTCCAAAATAGTGTCAGATGAGTTTTTTCAGTCTTCTCTCCAGAGAGAGTGATTTTAAGCTGTTGGCTGTTTTTGAGTTGTGCATATTAAAATAACGTGTATAGCAACAGCCTTCTGCTGTAGGAAACTAATTCTTTTTCTCTGAGCTTAACTCAGCTATTTTGATAATTTGTGTAAGTAATCCTGTCATTTGGGAGAAAGAAAAAATGATTTCATTTTGAGTCAGTTAATTAGGAAATAAGATCTTTTGGGGATTTTGTGTATTTTCTGCAGGTTCGTGGGAAGTCAGCCTAAATCCTTCCCATTCCAGTTTTCTCCTCCTGCCCCCATCAGCTTGTTTTACAATTCTTTAAACTGAAGATATGGTGCATTTCTTCCCTTTAACATGTTCATGGTTACCCCAGAAGCATTTTGTAAATGTGCTGCATTGCTCTTGTTTATGTACCAGCATTGAAAATCCCCTCATGCAGAAACAGTTTAGGAGCATCTTGGCTGGAACACGCCAACTCAGACTGTTCAGATCTCAGAGGAAGAGCTTTATGCCACACTACCCTGTGCTCACTGCCTGTCTGTTTCTTATTTGCATTACATTTTGAAAGAATCTTCCGTTCAGCCGGGATAAAGTCACCCTGGTGTGTGGGAGTGATGGAAGAGCTGCACAGATGGGCTTTTTAGTCACAATCACCGAGGGTACTGGTGTCCCTGGTACGCAGGGAACGGCGTGGTTGGTCACTCACCACAGACTGGTGGTAACGGAGAGAGCTGGGGCAGTTCTGTACATCTTTTCTGGGGGGAAAAAGGGGCAGTTACGGGTCTGTGTTGGTAAAATGGATTTTGCCCTCTTGTGTCATCAGACAGCATTTAATATCAGTCAGAGGACTGATGATCCCTGATTTATTAACTTTTTGGTTGGTGTCTGAGAACACAGTAACTGGTTTCAATAGGCAAGTGTGAGACCCAGCAGTTCTGTCTCAGCCTGATTGTACAGAAAAAACCACTGGAATAAATCTGAGTTACAGTCAAGGGGATGAACATTTTTAGATCTAAGTCTTGCAAATGCTTACAAATTTACAGCTAAGCATGGTTATAACTGGAAGTATGTCTTTAATATTTGTGTGTGTTAATCACAAATGAACAGCATAATCCTCTGTAGCACTTGAAATTGAATATTGTACAGAAACTGGGAATTACCTTTGGAAATAGGAAAAAGAAAACCAAGAGAAGTATTTCCTTCAACATGTGAGATTCTTCAATTAAACACAATAGTTATAAGTACTAAAGGAGCTCCTTACACTCCTTAAAAAAACCCAAAAATCACTGAATTTGGGGAACAATTAGTGAATTATATGACCTTCAGAAGACTCATCTTACTGCAAAGCTTGAGCATAAATGCTGTAACTTTTCATATTCCTATGTTTAAACCATTCAGACTTGTCATCCCTGAAGTCAGTGGCACAGTCTGTTGGTGGTGTTGGCAGGGAAGGTCACCAGCCCCGAGGCAGCAGCTGAAGTGTCTGCAAAGTCAAATGTCGTGGGAACACAGTGCAGATTCCTCACACCCGAGTGTGATTCTCTGGCTTCTAGGAAGGGGAAATGTTCATCATTTTCTCACACAAACTCGAACTATTTCTACCTTCCAGATTTTGGCATGACGAGAGATATCTACGAGACAGATTATTACCGGAAAGGAGGGAAGGGTTTGCTGCCTGTCCGCTGGATGTCCCCGGAATCACTGAAAGATGGAGTCTTCACAACACACTCCGACGTCTGGTAACAAAAAAGGGGCTCTGAAAATCTGCTTTAACCCCCTTCTTTCTAGCCTCTCTTCTTGTTTTAGTAGACTTAACTAAGTGTACTGCTTCTCCTGTCCATTCAAAGGTAACTCTCGTTCCACAAGTTCATGTTTCAGCAAGAACTTGTGAGGTTAAATTTTGCTCTCAGGGAGAGCAGAATTAAATGGATTTCTGAAACTGGAGGTGGCAGCATGTTTCCTGCTGTTAGTTGTAAAATCAGTTGTGCAGTGAAAAACATTACCTTCACCTGGAAGAGCAAGTTGTCATTTTTTAAATTGCCCTCCTTCAAGAAAAGCATTAAAAGTTGCCAGGAGTATAAAAAGGTTCCTAGTGCTGACCTGCTTTTCCATCAAAACCTTCTGTGTAAACGACTCCACTTCCCCCCAGATGGGTTGTGTACTCTTGCAGGCTTTTTTGGGGAGTTCTCCCTTGTGCATATCCCTCTCCATTTGGAGCTTCATTTGCTTGTTTTATATACTGCAAGATGCAGAAATAGGGTTTTCTTTCAAAGCACACTGCATGCTTGCTGTATCTGTGCAGTTATTAATAGAGGTGTGTACTTAGGAGAAGTAATCCCCTGGAACAATTCCCCACACACCCCCCAGCTTTTGGAGATAGGTAAGGAGGACTTGGCAGAAGATGGTTGTGTACTGGCAAAATCTCTCCTCTGTCTTTTATGGTTTCTCTGCCTTCCTAACAAGATGTTTTTACTGCTGATCTGTTACAGAATTGGCAGCTGATTGCCTCCAAATGTCTAGAAGTCAGTAGCAATGGTGTTTTAGGAGTAAACTGCATTTTCCTTGAGCAGCTTGAGGAGTCTGGAGTCAGTGGTCTGTAGTTCACAGCACCAGCTCTGAACAAAAGGTTCCTAAGAGGAATACAAGTGAGAAAGGAAAGCACCAGAATGATGCTTAGATTTTATTTTACATATGGCTAGTAACTTACTTTTGAATCCAGTAACCCTCAGACTTGGAAGCAGATGAAAACAACCACGTTGAGTTGAAGGGAAGCCCTGTATCAGCCATTTATCTGATAGAACAGTGCAGGCATGCTTTTGGCAGTCCCCCCAGTAAAAGAATTTTGGGACTTGCAATGGCTTCACAAAGCAGACAGAAATTTGGACTATATCGCTAGAAAATCCCCAGATGCAGAACTGACCAAGCCTGGAGTGAAGAGCTGGCAGAGCTGCCTGTTCTTACCACACAACAGGAATTCTCAGGTCCAGCCACTGCCTCCGAAGGGTTCGGCAGCAGCTCAGGGTGAGCAGTGGGGGTGTCCCATGTGTGCTCCACACGTGCTTTCCTTTAGCCTGGGACTGTTCTGTGATGTTATTCTGCAAACGTAACTCAAATTCCAAACAAAAAACCCCCAGGTGTGATGCCAAATCAAAAGTCAGAAATAACTTAGTGCTGTAGTTGTTGCAGGAAGTATGTAAGTGCTTCCCTAACGAGGAGGAGAGGAGTTTTAGATGGGATATGAGGAAGAATTTCTTCCCTGTGGGGGTGGTGAGGCCCTGGCACAGGGTGCCCAGAGAAGCTGTGGCTGCCCCATCCCTGGAAGTGTCCAAGGCCAGGTTGGACGGGGCTCTGAGCAGCCTGGGATAGTGGAAGGTGTCCCTGCCCATGGCAGGAAGTGGAACAAGATGGACTTTAAGGTATCTTCCAGCCCAAACCATCCTGGGATTCCATGATTTGGCATTCGTTGGTCCATCAGTCCAAAGCAGGATTGTGCAAACAGTGTTGCAGTTCATCACTGGGACTGAGTGAATATCCTGGCCTGGAAAGTAGTTTACTGATTACAGGATTGGAAAGCTGAAGAGGAGGAGCAGTAAAATCTTGACAGATTTTTACTTGAAAGCATAGAGAGGAAAAAAATTGCTTTATGGAGAGGAAGCCCACAGTACTCGTGGGTATTTCAGAGAGTTTCTCATTGGGATGTTTTGGCATCTTAATTGTTAGCAGTGATTTACTCTGAAATTTGGTTCACCGGGGTGTACTTGTCTGGAGGCACAAAAAAACGGGCTCAACATGAGAAATTTGCTGTTTGTTTAGAACATGTATCCACAGCGACAGAGAAATTTCAATCTAAATTCCAAATGTAGTGGAGCTTGACTTAACACTGTCATGAAATACTGTCTATTTACTTGATCTGCTTATGGCTAAAAGGATCACTCCTTCTCAGTAACTTTTACACCAGGCACTATACATTGGAGGTCTCTTCATGCCAGGAAGAATTTCCTGAATGCTTTTATTGGTTCAGATTTGAAGTTGCTCAGTGTAAACTGTGGAGCTTGGCTGTTTTGGGGGCCATTTATTTGCATCAAATAGTAAACAAAAGGTTTTTCCTGCCTTTCTGGTCAGATATTGTGACATGTAGTTCCATGTTCTTCGAGATCAGCTTTAGAAGCCAAGATGTCAAAAAGACAAAATCCTGTTGAGTGGTCAGAGTCCAGGATTTATAAGCTGTAAGGTGAAATGGCAACTGCAGGAAGAGTGTCTGGAGGTTTGAAGGGTGGAGCTTTATTTTAGCAACTCATTCTTTTATTGCTTTTCAGGCTGAAGAATGAGGTAATTAGACAGGGCTGTTTTTGTTGTAGTTAGGGAAGGAGGACATTTTAAAATTAATGTAATACTGTTCAGGGTGCGGGTGGATTTCTATAAATAAGCCCTCAGCATCTTGCATTCTTTCAGGGCTGGTAAGTTGCCTGGAAGGAGCAACCTGAGTCTATTTGTTAGGATAATCTGACGAGTAGGTGTGCAAGACTTGTCCTTGTTATCCCTGTGGTGATCAAAGAAGCTTCAAAGGCACCCAAATGTTGAGTTGACCCCCTGTCCCTCCCTCTCCTGAAAGGAAAACAATTACAAGGCAGTTTGTGGCTTCTGGCTCCAGATGCAAACCAGTTTAGATCCCAGGGATAGCTGAAAGATAAAACCACTGGGCCATAACCAGCTAATGACGCTGGACTCCTGTTTTCCTAACACCCCCCCAGTGGAACTGCGTGTTTTTCACTCAGCTTGACTCAGCATTTTACCGCCCAAGTCAGACAGCATCGAGATTTTCCTTCTTTGCCCAGCAGCTCTAAAAGTAGATGACTCTTCAGTGCAGGGCAGACAATTTGAGCTGTGTCTGCTCAATAAACTAATTTTAAATGGAGATATTTTTAGAAAGTGTCAATACTTACATCCACACTACCCAATTACATAACTATGCTTATCTTCCTTCGCCAGTAATCAATTCCTATTATTAGACAAACTGCTTTTTTCACTTCTGCTGTCCTTTGTAGTTATCTGGAAGGAGCTGGAAGCTCTGTTTCAAGAACATAGTTACATGCATGTTGCAAAGGGGTAACTGGGTTTTTCTCACATGAGCCCTTTTCTCACCAGAGTAGGTGTGTTTGAAGTCAGCAGTCTCTTGAGGGAGGTGATGTGACTGTCACCACAGACATATGTTTTTTGAGCAACTGGAATTCTTTGTTAAAAGAAAATACCATGGACACCCACTACTCAGCATCTTGTAAGAAATACACCCTTGTAAAGATGGCTAGGACCCCTAAAACTGTGCTCTTCCCTGCAGGTCCTTCGGAGTGGTGCTGTGGGAGATCGCGACGCTGGCGGAGCAGCCGTACCAGGGCATGACCAACGAGCAGGTGCTGCGCTTCGTCATGGAAGGGGGGCTGCTGGAAAAGCCAGACAATTGTCCTGACATGCTGTAAGTGCCACCACTGCCCTGCGGGCACAGCTTGTGCTTCCTGACCCCTGCAGTGTCTGCTCTTCCCAGCTACCACAGGAGGGGCTGTTAGAGAGTGGCAGTCGTGGGAGGGGCTGCTCGAACAGGCTCTGTCGATCCAGTATTTTGTGGTAGTGAGACATTCCAGAAAACAACTTTGCTTGTGGCCAGAATCTCACCTTGGGCTATCTATCTCCTCTAATAAGCAAACGAAACCCAAGCTTTGTGTTACTGTATAAAATTAGACTTAATAAAAACCCATAAGTGACACTTGCTACAGCAGGAGGCTCTGTGCCTAAATCATCTCTCCTGCTTCAAGTAATTCTGTTCAGCATAAAGAGAAAAAAGAGAAGGGGACAAGCTGAAATGTGTGTAAACACTGGAATTCAACTTTTTAGTTCAGCACACAGATAAATTAAAGTATCTGAAGCTGGGTTGGATCTGCTGTTTCAGTCATAGCACTCGTCCCATTGAGATAAACAAATCCCCCCTGCTAACAGTTTCCTTCCCTGCAAGCACAGGGAAAGGTTTTCCACAGAGAAACCTCTCCCTACCCCAGGACTGACCCAAAGCCTCGCAGCAGCAGAGGGAGTGCAGTGCAGCAGCTTCAGTTTTTAGCTTTACATTGCTGAAATACTTCTGCTGGCCTTTGTGTACAGCAGTTTCAGTTGTTCAGACTTTATTGCTTTGATATACTTCCCAAACTGACTTTTGGGAAGGAAATACTGCGTCTTGCAGTTATTGAAATTTGTTGGAGGCCCACAGAAGGGATACAATCACTTAAGGGCCTCAGCTGCTTGGGATTCTTAGGAAAATAGCTTTTTTGGCTGGAGCCTGGCTGTGGTTTCAGATGACAGGCAGTGTTGTTTTGTTGTTTGAGGGGGGTGGGTGGTATATGCAGGGGGAGGTGTAGCTGCCATGTGATTCCTTGGTTTCACATTCCTTCCCTTTCGCGATGCTGTGGAGAATTCCTGGCAGTCGGATTGACTGGACATTGTTTAACACGGTCAGAGCTGTGTAATGGGGGTGGGCACAAATGGGGAAGAAGGGGGATGTGATGGGTTCAGCTCCCTGAGTTCACAGGAAAAAAGCACCTCTGCAATGAGAACAAACTCCCTGGGGAGAGATCCAGTGTTAGAATTCCCGTTAACCTGGGGTGTGTGTGGTATGAGCAGGGGTGGGAGGGGAGTCAGACCAGAAGTTCTCTCTGCTGCAGCCCACCCAGTTCTCCTTCCTCCCCCTCCTCAGGGAATCTCCTCCGCTCCAGGGCTGTTGCTGCTGGATGAATCCACTTTCAAGGTCCTGGCTTGTGAGCTGGGAGAACTTGGTTAAAGTCTGGCAGAGCAAATCTTTGCATCGGTGTGTAACAGCCAAGGCCTTTCTTGTGCTGCTCCTCATGGAGAAGCTGTTCACACGTTGGTTCTGCCCAGCAGGATTCAGCCTGACAGTGCAGAGGTGCAGAATAAAAAAAATCTGCCTTTGAATTGTGCTGCTTTGCTCTGTCAGAAAAATAAATGAGGTTGAACTCAGACCTAAGGCACATTCACTTTAGTGGTGATTTTTTGGTTTGCTTTTTTTTAGTGATAAAGTTGAGTATAAAACATCCTGGCTTTATCCCAAATGTAAAAAAAAAAAAAAAGAATGTATTGACCTTACTGTGACTTGCTTTTGCTCCCTTTCAGCTTGTTTTGTCTTTGTTTTTGTACAGACACCCAAATCTGCTGAAATTCAAATAGGCAGTTGTAGGAATAACAGTAGGGAGTTCCAGGAATAACCTTCACCTTTGTTCCCTGCACATGCACTTGGCCATCAAAAAACCTCTTATGTTCCTGTGGTGCTTTATTCTTTGCATGTTTTCACTTCTTCCTCTGCCCAGGGTGCTGTGACAGTGCTGTGCCACCCTCGGTGACCTCCCCTCTGCTCCCAGTCCTCACTCACACTCTGTAGCTGCTGGCAGGATCAGACCTGGTCTGTAGGCACAGGTCTTCTCCAGGGCCCAATAACCTCCTCAGCTGGAGACCCACAGGAAAATTAGGACCTGGGCAGAAGAGTGTTTCTAAGAGTTTCTAAGAGCCCTGAAATTGCATACGGATCTTACCCTGCATCCCAGCATGTTCCAGGCCACTCAGTGCTTTACGAAACCCTTTGTAAACCAAAGGGTCCTCTTTTTTTGTGGAGATTGCTAAAAGATTTTGTTTAAAGACAGGTTTCTTGGCATGTCTGTGCCAGTGGGAGGTATCTTTTAGGCAGCACAAATTCTTGCTGGTGGAGACTGGTCTGTGATATTTTAGTATAGACCCCCAGTATTATTAACTCAAGATGTCCCAAAAGCAAAGCCCTGCTGCAGGGAGGTCGCTTGGGCTTGGTGCTCCCTGGAAGCAGGTGAGAAGGGGAGCTCTGTGCTCCTGTGTCTCACATGGTAGCTACAAATGCACAGACTTCGTTCTTGAAATTAGTTTGACTTGGAAGCAACTGAAATTCTGGTCAGAGCATCAGTCTGTGGAGAGAGGGGAGTGTGCTGAGAGAGAGAAACCTCCAGAACAGGTGGAAGAGGTAACTGCTGCGGGGAAGTGTAGACAAGAATGGAGAGGAGAATCTTGCTGTCACCAAATCTGCTATTTTTAGCCGTGCGGGTGATGTGATGTTGACACAGCCCTGCACCCTCCAGCCACGGAGCAGGAGCTCCCCTCAGGACCTCGTGTTCCCTCCATGAATTCTGTATGGTGCCGGCAGCCTGGGACACTCTGTGTCTCCATCCCTGCTGTGCTGGTCGTGCTCCTCAGTGCCTGTGCTCCCCTGACCCTGGTAGCAGTGGGTCCGTAGCTTTTAGGTGGAGCTGCAGAGGTTCTGTTCTGCAGCGTGGCTGTGTCAGATGCTTGGGCAAAGGGGGATTTTACAGGGGGTTGTCCTGTGGCTGGGAGGAGGTGAATCCCTGTGAAAGGGCGAAGCACAAAGGGGAGGGTATTTCTGGAGGCTCTTTACTCTAGCACAGGGTGAAACAAGCCTCAGTTGTGTTTATGCTACACCCTCTTGGCATAGTTCGCGTGGCTTTGCAGACAGAACCATGCAATAAGACAGATGGTTCAGTGAGGCGGTGCCAGGAGAAGCTTTGCTGTTTTTCTCCTCTTCCTGTGCACTCAGTGATGTTTTTATGTCCTCCCATTGTTATGGCACTGCTCATCAGGTGACGGCTGCGTGGCACTGAGCTTTGGTACAGCTGAAGCTCTCAGACAGTGTGTTCCCATGGGGCTTTTAAAAGTTGTGGAGGCTGGAATTCCACTCTGTTTTTGAAGCAGGATTGCTTCCCCCACATGCATTGTAGACTATTTACGCAGTGCTGATTTCCCTTTGTTCCTGCTTAGAACCCGGGTCTGCTCTGCAGAGGCACTGGCAGCACACGGCACCAGCAGGGGAGGAGAGGTCCTTTTGCTTTTCCCCACCAAATCAAGTGTATTGCAAAGCACAAATGGAATGCAGCTTCTATAGGAACTTTCCATTTTCTGTGTTTTTTATTGTCTCGGTGCAAAACAGAACTCAATTTCTGCTCAGTTCCTTGAGCAAAAGATGCACAGAGGGATGCTAGCTATTCCCCTGTCCCATGATGGTGCCTCCAGCTCCCTGGAGCTCACTTGCCACCAGTCAGGAACGTACTTCATAAATCTGCTCAGGTTGTATTAACAGCCTGTAAATTCCTCCATTGTCTACTGGAAAGGTTTTTATTTTGTTTAAGATAATGTAAACAAGGTCTGCGAACACACAGAGTTAAAAAGGAAAAAAAAATCCTTTTATGGGAAGTCTGTAGGGTTTTTAAATCTGGAATGGCTTAAAAGAAACATCACATGTCCTTGTTTGTGCTGATGTCACATGCATTACTCCGCTGCTTGTGGTATCTCCTTAGCATTGCCCTTAGGCCTCGGGGCACAGCGCCAGCGAATATCCAGAGTTCCTGGCTCCAGCCAAGCTTCTATTCAGGGACGCAGCAGTCAGCTGGAAGGGAAACAGCAATGAAGTAACAGAAATGGATTTTATATATTTATGTCTCAAGCTTTCCTCCCCGCTTGTGGGTGAGGGTACGGTGCAGTTTTATAGTCTGGCTCTGCTTTTGCTCTGAAAGGCTTTTTACAGACTCAAAAACAAGCAGGAGCTGGGCAGTGTTTACGTGTCTACGTGCGGTTACAATGCAGCATTGAGTACCCGGGGAGTTCTCCCAGCACAGACTGGTTTTGCCAGCTCTTGTTGGGTGTCACAAGGCCATTCTCAGGTGGCTGACGTTTGTTCACGCGGAGCGGTGCCAGTGGAGCTCTGGCAGGGATATTGGGCACTTTAGATGCACTTCAGTGAAGATTGCTTTGGGTTTGGTTGAAGCACTCAGCAGTGTTTGCAGCCCAAACACAGCCACTTGCCCTCTCTGCTGGTTCACGTCAGCTGAGAACACAGTGGATGTGCAACAGTATTTCTCAATTTCCCGAGTTTCTGGGGAGGGGCTTTCTTTGCTGGGGTTTTGTTTCAGGCCAGGGTTCCGGAACTCTCTCCAGACCCACCATGGGCTGCAGAGCACAGGGTTTTCCAGCTCAGTGTCAGTCCTGATGGAAAGTTTGTTCAAGAGCAGGGACATACTCTAGGATGGACTTTGGTCATATTCAAACAGAGAGTGATTTTTTGTTTGTTTGTTTGCTTCTGTCTTTTTAATTTAAAAATAAAATCTTTCCACGCTGATGCAGAGATCTGGTAAACCGAGGGAACAAGGCAGTGAGCGATAATGAAAAGATCAAATAGAATTGCTCATTTGAGCTCTGAAAACCTGTGGAAGTTCGAAATACGGTATTGTTGTTCTCTAGAATTAAAGCTAAAAGTTTAGGTGACCTGGCTTAAGAGAAGGCTGGCAGAGGTGGGAAATAAACCCCAGCAAGCCAAGGGGGTCTGACTGGGGCTGCAGGTCCCAGTGCTGGCAGGTGAGTCAGAGACATGAAGGATTCTCCAGTGCATTACCTTAACTGAGAGATTTCTTGGCTCTATTTTATTTTTAGATCCATTCTTACTCTAGCACAGAGTAGTAGTTTCGGCCAGCCATGACTTCCTCCACACAGCGTGTTCCTCTGAGCACTGTGTACACAGAGGATTGGCTCGAAGAATTAATGCTAATCTTCCTTTTCTTATTTAAATTTGTCCTATTACTGCACTGTGTTAACAGAAGACACCCCTATTCCACCTTCACAGACGGTGAAATCCTTTCTTGTGTTATGTTTAAAGCTCAGGGCGATCTCCTGGGAATATCCAATTTTGCTGTGTCATGAAAATGCTGTTTTCATTATGTCTGTATTACTGTTTCATTTTGTGGTTTTGTTTTGCCAGCATGGGACATTGTACAGATCTAATCATGGATGTGCTTAAACAGATGATCTCACACTCCGTAAAATATTAATGCATCCCTGGCCGTAAATGAAAACAACCTAATTTTAAAATAAAAAGATTAGAGAATGTCTTTGAGATTGGCAAATGTCCACTGGGGATTACAATTAATTTTAATGTAATTTTCTTCTTTCAGGGGAAAAAGGCAATGCTTTACCTTGCGTGTATTTACTATTTTAATTTTTTTCCAAGTTAGTATTGATGGGGTGGGATGAGTTGTTTGAAAAAGATACTCCAAGAGGCGCAATCATGTAGTTTATGGTTGAGTAAGCACAGGGTAATTCAGAGGAAAAAGAGAAATACCAAGTCAGAATAAAAATACGAAATAGTTCTGGATGTCAGGAACCCATGAGACACCAGGTGTGGGCAGGTGTGTGGGAGGGAGTGGAAGAGGGGAGGTGGGAGGTATGGGAGTGAATCGGTGATGAGAAGGAAGGTGGAAATGTGACACAGGCTTTCACAGAATATTCTGAGTTGGAGGGGATCCACCAGGATCATCAAGTCCAACTCTTAAGTAAATGGTGTGTTACGGGTATTGAACCCACAACCCCGGGGATCTCGGCCTGTGAAAGTTCTGTCACTTTGGCTTCCATCGGAACGGAGTGATTCTCTAAAGCGTGTGGTCCAACCCAGTCCTGGCTCTAAAACACCTCAGTAAATGTTTTTCCTGTGTGTTCCCTGCCCAGGTTTGAACTGATGCGCATGTGCTGGCAGTACAACCCGAAGATGAGACCCTCCTTCCTGGAAATCATCGGTAGCATCAAAGACGAGCTGGACCCAGCCTTCAAAGAGGTCTCCTTCTTCTACAGTGAAGAGAACAAGCCTCCGGACACAGAGGAGCTTGACCTGGAGACTGAAAACATGGAGAGCATTCCTTTAGACCCCTCCTCCACCCTCCAACCCACTGACAAGCACTCAGGACACAAGGCCGAGAACGGCCCCGGCGTGGTGGTCCTTCGGGCCAGCTTCGAGGAGCGACAGCCGTACGCGCACATGAACGGGGGCCGCAAGAACGAGAGGGCCCTGCCGCTGCCCCAGTCCTCGGCCTGCTGATCCTCGGAGCCAGAGCCTCGCAGAAACAAAACACACACAAACACAGGCATTGGGGGAAGAAAGAAAGAAAATCACAATATATTCAAAAGCCTACTGTACCTCAGTGGATCTTCAGAACTGCCATAGCTGCACTTGGGAGAACCCTTTTTTCAGTAAACAAGTTACCGTATTTTTCTTTTTTTTCAATATGCAAGCAGATGTTTGTTTCAGTCAAGGACTCCAGTCGTGGGGCACACAGTTGGCCTTTTAAAACTCTTAATGTTAACACTTAATAGCAACAGAAAACTTGAGATCTGATGTCTCTCTCTCCTCTCTCCTCTCTCTTCTTTCTCTTTCTTTCTGTCTCTCTTTTTGCTTCATAATGGGAAACATATCTGCGTGCAAGTTCAACCGTACAGCACTTTCATCAGATCAAAGATATCGCAGGCCAGGTGGTTCCCGGTACCCCTGCAAGCACCTGCCTAACACTGTAGGTCTTTATAAAAAAACCACAAACAAAACAAAAAAAACACAAACAAACAAACAAAAAAAACCACACACAAAAAAACCCTAAACTAAAAAAGACTGGATTTTTAATGTTGCTCTTTAATCTTTTTAGGAACATGTAAAAGAATAAAAAAGGGCCATCATTCGTCCAAGGCTGTTACCATTTTCAACGCTGCCAAATTTTGCCAAAAAAAATGAACTCTCTGGTTTTTGTTTTCGTTTGTTTCTTTGGTTTCTTTTTTTTTTTTTTTTGGTAGTCATGGAAGGAGCACAGTAACCAACTGCTCTGTTCAAAACAGATCCTGACCAATATGTTCTATTCAGTCATGCACTGGTATTTAAAAAAAAAAAATTAAAAAAAAGTCAAATTGTCTAGATCTTTTTTCAAAACTGGACAAAATGTGATTTTTTTTTTTTTTTTCTTGTGATGGAGAAGATAAAAGGGATGGGGTAAAGAACCAGCCCTCCCTCCACCCCTGTCCCCATCCCAGTGAATTCTGGACAAAACTGGCAGTGGTGAGCTAAACAAACACGCATTTCGTACAAAAAATGTCAACTGCCCGCCAAAAATGAGTTACGAGAAACCTGAAAATAAGCGGCCGAGATCTCCATCGTTGCAGCCTGCCTTCCTTCACAGGCTTGCAAGGAAAAAACACCTAGAAACATAAATTGGAGAAGACAAAAAAAAGCAGTAACCGGATTCAAGTATATGATGCTTTGTTGACCTTTTCTCTTTATTATTAAGACTTCTCGAAGGGTCTTGCAGTTCTATGTTAGACCATGGATCATTTGCATACACATTGTCTTTTGTGTCACTTTTATAACTTTTTTACGGTTCAGATACTCATCTATATGTCTGTACAGAAAAAAGCTGCTATTTTTTTTGTTCTTTATCTTTGTGGATTTAATCTATGAAAACCTTCAGGTCTGCCCTCCTTCCCTTCCCTTCCACTTCAACAAATTTTCTTATGCTTTGTACTATAGTGTGTAACTTTTACTTCCTCCTTCCCAGTAACTGATACCTTTCATATGATTTGCCATGAACTGTTTAATGCCTTTTTATAAATACATTTCCTCTTTTTTTTTTTTTTCTTTNTTTTTTTTTTTTTTTTTTTTTTTTTTTTTTTTTCCTTTCCCATTAGTTGTTTTACAACATCTTGGCTGTGTGGGCTACAGGGCTTTGGAGGGGGACAAGGAGAAAGAAGGGACACCCTGCACAGGAACACTCTGGCAGTGCTGTGGTGTGGTGTTTTTAAGCCCCAGTTTTCCTTCCTTCCCACTAACCTCTGCCCAGACAGCACGCGAGTCTTTTACAGTGCAAGGCGTGATACAAACTCAGGTCAGAAACAAAAGGTTAACTATTTAGTACATTCTTGTTCAGTGTTTATATTCATTGTTGTACAAGGGTCCTACCCCTCCTGCCCTCCCCGCTTGTTCTGGTCGTGGCACACATCCACCCGCCCATCCCCACACAGACACACACACGTACATGGATTCTTTTTAAATTATTAGTCGGGTACAACAGCAGACACCGGGCTTTTGGATCACTGATCCTTAAAAAGACTCTTTTAACCCTTCTACCCTGTGAACAAGAGCTGTGCCAGGTGCAGCTGGCGATGCCAGGCATTCCTAGGGTGGCCATCGATCACCTGGCTCCAGCCAACCCCAGCTCTTCACAAAATGTGATGGGAAGCCCTCATGGAGGGAAGCCCTCGTGGAGGGCACCTGGGCTGCACTTCACACCCTGGTGAAGAAAACCACCCCAACCAAAGGGAAGCCCCCGCACCGTTTCCGTGGGGCTGGTGGGAAGCTGGGAGCTGGGGCCGGCGGCTTGGCTGGCAAACAGTGAAGCGTTGGCAGCTATGGAAACCTGTACAAGTCCAAGCTTGTGGCTTAAATCATAGACCAAACCTCAGAACAAAAGAAGATGAGTGAGCTTGTTTGTTCAGTTGCAGAAGCCTTGGTGAGAGGGGAAGGAGGGGCCGTCAGGAAGTCGTACCAGTTGCTCATCTTACCTTAGTTCCAGTCTAGGCCTTTGTTTAGCACTGATCCAACCAAACGATGGCAGGAAGAGGTGGTTCTGGGATGGAAATGTTCAAATCTTTTGAGTAAGAACAATGGATTAAAATATACTGATTGCTAGTTTTGACTGGAGATTTTTAAAAGTTTGTAGTGCTTTTTGCTTGTGTAGTTTAGATCCCATTATCTTCTCTTGCCTCTGTCCCATAGTTATTTTTCCCTTTTGAAAATGAAAAAGACAAAAAAGTTAATTAAGAAGGTATTCTATGTAGGATTTTTTATTTATTTTTGTGATATCAGTTTAAATCACTGTAGAGATGCCCCATAATGAATTTAAATACTGAGATAAGGGTTTTAGAGTATGACAGGGGGACAGTTTTTGATTTTTTTTTTTCAAACATTTATCTACCTCACTCTTATTTTTTTATATGTGTGTATATAAAAAAAATACATCTCACATTTCTCAGCAGCCAATAAATGCCGTTGATACTGGTAACCTCTCACTCCATATACCACATGCTCTAGGTTCTGGAGGGGAACAGTCACTGCCTGTCACAGAGGGTCACCTCAGAATATTTGCCTCAGTTCCAAGGGGTTTCTCCAGTTTTTTCAGATTTGTTGTTCTGAGGAGAAATCCAAGAGTTGTCTGACTTAGGGTGACCATTCTTTAAGGAAACACAGAGGCTTTCTAATGTGCTGTCACAGCAGCCCTTGGGTCAGCAGCAAAATGCTGCGTGTTTGGATGAGTGGAAACGCAGCTGACCTGATATGGGAACTTCAAATTGTGAGTATTTCCTGAAATCTGTTACAGAAATCAAATGTTTACAGTGTTTGAAGGTCCAGAAGAAATACTAAAGGGAATGGTCTTTCTGTTTGTCATGTAGAATGAGCTAAGTCATTCCTGCCAGTTCTTGCTCAGATGTCACAAGCATCAAAAAGATAACTCGGCTGAATCAGAACCCAAAAATAAATTGGCTCATACGTGATGGCATTGCATTCTTGACCAAAACCTGTCACAGGCTGCCTGATGATAATACTACATCAAATTTACAGCTTTGGTCTTTGCTGCTGATGTTTGATGAGAGCACTGATTTTTTTTTTTTTTCCTTCAAAACTAACATTGAATTGATTTCTTTTAATGTGCCAGTAAAAATTCAGTTCCCTTTTCTTCCCCTGTTTATATGCATTATAACTGTGGATTCTGATGGACCAGCCATCAAATTTTAACTGCCCTCTGACAGTGTGTAACTGGTTTACAAGCACACAGGACTAACACGAGCTTGCCATCAACTTGATATATAATGTTTCCTTTTTTCCAGCTCTGGCAGCTGTTCGTGCAGGTGTTGGTTGTGGTATCTGAGTAATGTGGTGCTTGGCTACTTGGAGTTGTACACGGCCTCTTGGATACACAGCGCTGTGGTTAATTACTACAGTTTGTCTTTGGAGGGAGCATTTCTCCCTAGTCCTGAGAAACCAGCAAAATTGGAAGTTTTCACTAGATTGGTTTGGTTTTCCATGTTTGATGATGTCCCGGTGACCTTTGGGTGCAGTGGCTGTTCCCCTCCCTTGCACATATTGATTACCACAACTGGAGATCCTCAGATCTTTCAGCTGGCTAGGAGGGTTTTGTTAAAACTGTCCGAGTTACTGGTTTGTAGAATTGTACGTAGGTGGTTTTACAATGCATTAGGAAGAAACACTAATGACGTAGCATCACGAGAAGCATTTCAAAAAACACTTCAGTAGAAGACAGCCATGAGGCCCTGCGTCCGTGTGTGTGATGGCAGTCAGCTCTCCTGGACCAAACCACCTTCATGATACCATTGCGTTCTGTGTTTGCAGTTCAAGCTTAATTCCTTTTTTTGTTCTGTTTGTTTCCATAGCTTTTTTTGTTGTGTTTTGTGCATTTTGAATAGCTTTATTCACATGGGTTTTTCATGCAGACTTCCCTTGGACAGTAAATTGAGTTGTTTGTGCATGTGAACAACTGAGAATTAATGTTGGCTTGATAGAGTCATAAAATGGTTTGTAATGTTGTTCTTCCCTGAGACCACTGGCTTGTCTGGTATGGAAAATTTATTTAGAACTTCAGCTATGTTTGAATAAAGTTAAAGTAATCCAGTTTGTTTATAAATTAAACACAAAAGCCCACCCAGCCCTGAAAACCAGCATTTTGATGAATGGCACCAAGATGTTTCGATGCAGTGGGATAACGAGTTGGCGTCGCCGAGGGGAGCAGGCGGCTGGGATTGCAGGGCTCGGCTCTGAGTCTCTCCTGACTGGCATTTCAGAGTGCCCGTGGCAGAGGAGGTGGTTTGGTTGCAAGGGAACACGATTCCTGTGCAAACACAGCTGTGGCACTAGACCAGGTGCTCCTTGGGGGGATGATAAACCAGAGGCAGCAGCCGAGCGCGGTGCAAGGTGTGGAGCCACCCTGTGTGATGCCCCTGCTCCTCCCAGCTGGTGCCAAGTGCTGTGTGCTTCCAGGTGCGGCCACACTGACGCTCCTCTTGGTCTCTTAAATCAAAGGAAAGAAAGCCCAGTTTGCCCAGGACGACTGGTGACCAGAGGGAGCTGCTGTCAGGCCCTCTGGGAGCTGCTGAGGGGTGTTCAGTACAATCCGAGTCTAAGTGAACAACACTCCTATTACTGGTGTAACTGCATACATATATATCTATATATACATATATATATCTGCATATGTATATCTATAATATAGATATATATANNAAGGTGCAAGGGATCCACTCCTTACTAACCAGTGATAAAGCCAGATATTGCAACTTAACCCATGACTAGATGTGCAGACAAGGATTGAAGAATGATGTGTAGAAACAACACAAGTGGCCAGGGGTGCTGAAGATACAGAACTCAAGTAGGCAGGAGGGCTTCGAAGGACACCTCGGTTCAGAACTGGTTGCTCAGAGGTGCTGAACAGCCTCTGACATGGAGCAGCTGGGTCAGTCAGCACGGAGGAGTTTGTGGGGAGACACCTGAAAACAGAGGACGCAGCAGTGGGGATTTACAGAGACACAGGGCTTGGCAGAAGTTTGAGGTAGTATCCTGAGCTTAATCTGTGGGACAACATCAGCGCTCAGGTGTCACAATTCTCATCGTTGGTACTTGTAAATAAACCTCTGGACTTTGCAGCTGGAGCGGTAATTTCCTTACCAGGAACGTGACAGTGGTTGGTCATCGGCCCGTGCGGATCTGTCTCACCTACAGTCGGCCTGTTTTGCAAGTACCTTAGGACTTCACTAGTTTGTGTATGTGCATATGCGTGTGTGCTCATTTATTTTTTTTGGGTGTGCGTTCTGTTGATTAGTAACCATTAATTAGCATTTTCAATAGGGCTTTAAGTCCAGTAGATTACGGGTAGTCAGTTGACGAAGATCTGGTTTACAAGAACTAATTAAATGTTTCATTGCATTTTGTAAGTACATAGAATAATTTTATAAAATGTTTGTAGTTTATAAATGCCTAAAATATAATTTAAGGGCACTTTTCTGTGTCTGTGTGTGGGTGTGTCTGTCTGTGATCAGTTTTTCCATGGTACCAGTTACTAGTTAGCTTTACAATATGCCAAAAAGGAATCGCTGACTTGTCCAATTCACGGCTGGTCCCTCTCCCCCGTCCCGCCCAAGCTTTGTGACCCAGTATACAGCGAGTGAGTAAAGGAGTTGGGAAAATGTTCTGTATCTTCAGTATCCTGGTCTTCCAGAGCCCTCTGGTTGGGGTGGGATCATCTTACCTGGTCATTTCACTTTACTGTCTAGGGCAGTTACCTTCATGGATTACAGGAACCTCACTGGTCGGGGAAACAGAGCGGGGTTTCTGCTCCCCAGGCTCTCCGGGGCCGTTCAGCACCTGCGCCACGGGGGCCTTGTGCTTTGAAGGATGCGACTGCATAAGGGAAAGAGGGAAGATGGTTTTCGTAACTACTATTGAAGAACTCCTTGCAAATTTCTTATCTCTTCAAATGTTTGTATGCAGCCTCTAAAGATGTTGAGTACCATTGGAAGCTTTGTTGAAATGAGCAAGGCAGGGTCCCTATTTATTGTTATTTAAGAATATTGAAGATCCAACCCCTCTGCTGTGGACAGGGACACCTTTCACTTCTTCTGTTTTCTGAACCAGTGAGGTTTGAGAGGAAAGGATTGGCCAGAGTTTGTCTACCTCTGGGACAAAAACAAAATTAGAAAGTGCTAAGGAATGGATGCAGTTGCAAATACATTTTCCAATTTTTCTTGTTTAAATTTTTTTAAGAGAAAATTGAACAATAACATGGCCAATTTATTACATAAAAAGACTTGCTGTGTATAAATTATTCCTAAAGAAATTTCTGTGTTTATATTAAAATGAATCAGTAGATAAAAAAAATTTCAAAATGTTTTTGTATATTCTGTTGTAAGAATTTATTCCTGTTACTGCGATATACTCGGGATTCTTTACATTATGAAAAGAAGAAACTTTGTCTATTTTGAATGGCTGAAGCTAAGGCTCCTTTAGTTTCTCTTACTCTGCTTTTTTCTAGTAGTTTCAGTACTACATGATTTAAGTTAAATAAAAGAATTCTGTATGCATTTGCCTGTTTGTGATTTTGTTGCTCCTTAGGCAAAGCAAGTGCAAGTTAGAAAACTCAGAGTAAAGCTGCTCTGGTGTTCCTCTGCCCTTTCTGGCTGTATTTAATTGAGCTACTCGTAACAGGGGTCAGTACTGCCATTGTTTGGTTGAAATCGAAAGCATTTTCATCCAGAGACACCGAGCTTTTGGATCCTTTGTGGCTGAGATTTGAGCAGTTTTGCACAAAGCGGTTCCTGTGAATAAGGTGAGCATTGTTAGTTATTTATTTACCTGCACAGCAATCCCCATGTGAGGCATTCAGCCAGCACCTGGTTATCAGCTTTCTGTAACAGTGGAAAAAACAGTGGCAAGAAAATCAGCGTTATCTTGGTGTTGCCAGTTCCTCAGACTCTTGTTTTCAGTGTGTTGACTAAAACAAGGCTCGATGGTGGCCCAAAGCCCCATCAGCTGCCTGTGCTGTTGTTTGTCTCTTGTCCTTTTTACTGATGGTGCTTGAGGAACAGGCTTTTTTTTCCCAGGTGTCCAGATTAAGCTGCTGCTGTGCTGTTCTACTGACTGATTTCATCTCATCCTCATGTCCTGGCAGCAGGATTACAGAGAGTGTGGACATTCTCTGTGTGCTGAAGGGCAGTGCTATGACCCTCTGTATAGAGCTGTTTGGGATGTGGGGCCTGATCCCATGTTTTACAATGTGGGATCTCCTTTGGTGCCTGTTCTGTAGGTACCATCACGTGCCCTAACCCTTCCCACAGCACAGTGCCTCAGGATTGGCTCGCTTGGGACAGGTTAGCTGTTGGATGTGCCTTTGGGCTGTGCTCTGTGGAAGGACTCTGGTGTTTAACCTTGGGACAGGCACTGAGAACTTGGGGAAAGTGGTGGTTTCAGGTTGAAACCCATTACCAGGAGCATTATAGATCCTGCTGGATTCCAGTTTTCTCTGTACTCTGAAGTCACTCTAGGTCAGAGCCCGTTGCTGATGTGGAAAGCAGCATCTACAGCAGGTCAGTAAAAGAGAATTGTAAAACTTCACATTCCAGAATCCCCAGCTGTGTTTTGGTGTCTCCCATATCCACATTTTTTGTGGGCTGAACTCTCAGGACTCAGATGGGCTGTAATCTCTGTTCATCCATCCCGTGCTGAATCCTTAGAGCTGGGAGCATCCATCTGGGGTCAGCAAGTCTTTATTCATGTCTTTCTAACCAACAGCACCAGGATTACGCATCTAAAATGTTGTCAATCCAGTTTCACACTTTCTGAAATCTGAACAACTTTATTGTTAGCAATACGAACCGCCAGTCATTTGTTTTTTCCCCTCAAGCCTCTTCTTCTAAGAGATGCAAATGGTTGGTTGGGTTTTGCAAGGAAATTTCACTGAAAATAACATGGGCTATAAAATCCTTTGTGTGTGGGTTTTAAATAACCTTTGGATCTGCTTCATTTCAGAGGTAAGGAATTGCATTCTAAGAAATCATCATTTTTTTCCTGTATGATCCATCTCTCTTTGTTCCCCACACTGTTCTAACATTGCTAAGATAATGGTCTGTAATGCTTTTCCTAGAAATTCTGCTGTTACCCACTCGGATAATGGAGGGACGTGGATGAAAGCAGCTCTTCCATTGCCGTAATACAGAGAAGTGTAGTAGGTGTAATCACAGATGTACCTGCAATATTAAGAACAAAACAAAACAAGAAACCTGAATTAAGCCTCAGTAAACTTTGATTAAATTTAAATATTCTAAGTAGCCAAACCAGATCTGGTTTACGAAATTATTAAGAACATATTTGCTTAGTGAATAAAGGAAATGCTGAAATAAACCAAGTTTGAGAAACAAATGTTGCTTATCTGATGGTTTGGTTTCTCAGACACCCACCCACAAAGAACTTTAAATAAAAAAAAAATCACAAGACAGGCATTCTTGTGGGGTGGGAAAGGTAACACACCCTGCTGGAAACTACAACCATGTAACACAGTTTTTGCCTAAGTCATAAAATCTCCCTGTCTGCAGGGGTTTTTCCTTATCATTCTACCTTTTAAAATGCAGGTGCAAATCCTGAATTTAAGGGCCAAGATTAGCTGATTTTTATTTAAAATAAAATTAAAAAATCGGTTTTGTTTTCCTTTCCAGTGAAGACTAGCATAGTAGAAAATTGCTTCAGTACTACTGGAACAAGTAATGAGATCACAGACCTGGTTCTAACTGTACCTGTAATTGCTGTTCTCCAGTGTATCTATTTACATTTTGTATCCCTCCCAGTTGAGAAAAATAGATTAAAATCTGCTACTAGTCGGTATTGCTTTCAGACTCTCTTAATAGCTGAGGTTTACTGGGGTTGTTCATCACAGGGTGTGCTATGTTGCAACTTGTTTTGTTTGGAATTTACAAATCTATGGAAAAATATCTACTGTCTGTAGTTTTTCATGAAGGCTGCTTTACATAAAATTTTAATTCATCCCAATTTCATACTTGTGCCCCTCTGAAGACTTTGCTTCAGAGTGATTTTGGTTGGAGAGGAGCTCATGGCAAAGATTCCCCATGGTTAAATGAGCTGACTGAGTTGTTTCTGTGAGCCCCTGACGCACGACGTTTGCCTTCCCGCGTCTCTGGACAGGATGATATCAATCCCTTCCACTGAGATGTTTTTCCAGAGAGTCTTCATATTAATTGTAGATTCAATCTTTTCTGGGCCATCTAGCACACAGCAGGCACCTTCTGGGTGAAAACCACAAGCATCCCTCTCCTGGTAGCCTTTGTTCTTCCCACACTGCTCCAGGATGATGAGCGCTGTGGCGGATGAAGCCAGCCCAACATGAACTGTAAGCTGGTTTTTCCCACCAGAGTGAATAACAGGAAATTAAAAATGAGACCTGTTTTTCAAAAACATGTGATGCAAAAGGGCCAAGCATTATGTGAATTACTGGCTTCAAGGTGGGGAGTCTTGCTCATGTCTAAAGAAAACTTCGATAAGGGATTATAAATGAGAACCAAATTAGGCTGCAGTTTTTGTTGTGTCTAGTCAGGGCTGCAGAGCTGCAGTACCTTTTTTGCAGTTTATGGTAGATTTTTTCCTTTCCTTTGTTCAGCATCAGTTATGCTGTTTAAATAGCACGGGGTTAAACCAGCATGCTAATTAGTGTGTGCTCCAAATTTCAGCTTGGAACCTTGATCACAGTTTCAATAGTCACTTTCCAGAGTTGTTTGATGTTTTGCAACACTCTCTTGGAGATTTTTCATTGTATTCAGGGGAGGGGAGGAAATTGTGTAATGTTGTCATTACCCACCAGTGGCTGAAGAGTTGTCCATATCTTGCAGACTTGCTCCTTTGCTTTTTGGTAAACCACTGGCAGCTGCATGATCTGGAGATTGATGTTTTCACCAAGGCCTCTCTTGGACAGCTCCTGTGTTTACAAAAAAGCCACTGAGGACTTGAAGGAGCATTGGATTTCTGACTGTGATAAAGAAACTGGGCTGATTCAACTGAGAAAACACCTGAAAGAGCAACACCTAAGCCCATGGTTCCTGAACATTGGTCTGCACTGAGATTTGTTTTGTGGTTGCTCCCTCTCTTTTAACTGGAAGAGACTAAAATGTGCTAAACAGTTTCCCAATGTCACGTCTGTCTGTGTGGAGCCATTGTTGTGTTTTCCAAAGAGATGCTCTGTCTCCAGTGGGTGTGAGTGGTTATTGCTTAGGGACTGGTCCCTGGGGAGCCATGAGACAGCGTCTCTCAGAAAAGCTCCACACTTGAAAGCATCTAAGTCTTTGCTGTAGGTAAGAGCTGTTTCTCTGAAAGATCTGGTAAAAAAACTGCACTGCCACGAGACAAAACCAATGAGAATTCACCTTTAGCATGACTTTTTCACTCCAGGGACATGAGATCTGCTGGCTTGACCAGGTTCAGATAACCTGTGCTGAAGGTTACTGTCAATACAAGGAAGTCACATTTAGAATGAGTTTAATTTATTTTTTGGTCTAGAATGTTTCTCTAGTAAAACAAAATGTCACTGAGATGTTACTTCTCTGTCAATTATGTACAGTTGAATTTCCACACAGGACCAATTTTCCCAAAGAAAAAATTATGCCCAGCATTGAGATGAATGGAACAAAGGCACCCTTCCAAGCAGCAGGTTGGCCAGGTGGTTAGAAGATGGTCCGGAGAATAAAGGTCACATGGAAGTGACTTGAAATGATTTTGTCAGTGGAACAGAGCTAACAAACAAGGCACAGGCCTCAGTGGAAGGTAAGCAGCTGCAGTGTCAGGATGCAGAAGGAATTCATCTGAGGTGGAAAGCTTTGTCCCAGAAAAGGAAAATGGTGGTTGAAAATCCCTGTTCCATTTGAGTAAACCGCTACCAAAGGATGGTACAGGTGAAGTTTTTAAGGGGGCACAGGCAAAAGTGGAGGTGTCTGATTGGCCAAGAACACATTGTGTTCTCAGTCTCATTGTCTTCTCGGGTTTTCATTTCTCACTCAGGATACCCGTGCAGATGAGGCCCACAGTTCTGGGAAATTTGCCCTCCAACACTCGCCTCCTATATAAACTGTTCCAATTTTCTTGTCAGCGGAAGCATTGATTAGCTGTGCTCAATAAACTATTTGACACAAGCAAGGAAACAATGCCTGCAGGGAAGTAAACACATTTGGAGAACAGTGCCAGCCTTTTTTCCTGTGGGCGCTGACAGTCTTTGAGAGCCCATTGCATCATCTTGCTGAAGAATGCTGTACTGTGCCTGAGCCTCCACACAAGAAAACCCCAGCTGGTTCACAATTAGCATTTTCTTTTCCAAAGCATTTTTAATTTTTACATTTAATGAGATTCTTTCTTTTCAACTGTAAGGCTTAGAGGACTGGACTACCCCGACTTTGGTGCAGAACGTGGAGACCCAAAGCCAGCTGTAATGCTGTTCTCCTCTCGTGCTCTCCGGGTCGAGACATTCTGTTGTCACCAGTTGTCATGGCAGAAACACACAAATACTTTCGTGCAGGGCAAAACTGAAGCTGGCCAATAGCAAAGGGCTGAGAATTTGTGTCAAAGGAAGATGGTTCTCTTCGTCTGAAGCAATTTCAGCATGTTGTCAATAATGTGTATTACTGTGCTGTCTAAAAATCCCAGCCATGGGCTTACACCCCGTTAGACCAGATGTTGTCTAAACATGGAGCAAAATAAAAAAGGTTGTTCCTTGTCTCAGCCTTAACCAGAACCAATTTTGCATTCAAGGTGGGAGACTGAAGATGGGTTAGAGGAGGGTAACTGTACCTGGAAACTAGAGCTCACACTGGTGAGTGAATTCAGTAAACAAGTGCCTGTCTTTTGTAGTTGAGAGAGCAAAGGAAATTTCAAAGGAGGATAAAAGTTTTGGAGGACTGTTTTGTGGGAAAAGGGGTTCAAAAGAAAACGTGAAGATCCTTTTTTGTGAAGTTCTTCTAGAAGGGAGAAGAAATCCCGCATTACCAGCTGCTGACCTTGAGCTGTTGGTAAGTTGTGGTCATAGTCCTGGTCCACTGGTGTTCCAGCCCAAAGAGAAGTGATTTGCACGGCACAGGTTGGTGCTGGGTGTCACACTGCATGTTGGAAACAGCTTGAACTTCTAGAAAACTCCAGAAAATATCACTGATTTTGCCTGAGTTCTCACTGATTTGGGTTGCTGGGAAGGTGGTTGTGTGTGTTAATTTTGTGAACCGCTTGTGTTGGTGCAGAAAGGAAACCAGAAGTTTTCAGTTGCCCCAGCCAGACTGCAAGTACATTGCAAACAAAGGTGTTTTGTGTGGCTGGTTAGTGGGGTTTTGTTTATGTCTTTGGTTTGGGCTTTTTGTTGTTTTGGGTTGTTGTTTTTTTCTAACCCTGTAGATACCTTCTTAAAACTTTCAAGAAAGTTCCAAAACAGAAATGAAGGCACTAAATAGCAATGTCTTAGTTTCACAGATGATGAAACTAATGCAGAGAGGGAGAGAGACAGATTAAATGACAAATTTCCAAAGACCACATGGTCAGTGGCAGGATGAAAAACTGCACCGGGAGATCTGATCCTCATCTCCCGATAGCAGACATACTTCCCAGAAGCAGTTGGAAATGTGACCTGTTCCTTGCACTAACAGTTTAATTACTATGAATGTTGTCACTCAACTTACATTGGTGCCCTATTAACTGGGGACTTTGACCTTGATGGTGGACTGCCCTGATAGGTTATTTTGCTGCCAAGCTGCAGACACGACTTGCTGGAGAAGATGTAGAAACACAGTTGGATCAAGGGTTATTAGGTGGGACCATCAATCTGTAGTATGGAATAAATAAATCAATAAATAAATAAATCCAATAAATTCTGGAAGTCCCATGTGGTGCTGCAGCACTAACACATTGTGGTAACTCAGTGTGATCTGTCAGCAAATGCAGAGTAAATACCTGGTGGTGTTTTCCTTTAGTGAGAATGTCCTGCACTTCCAGAGTTAAAAGTGTTGCTGGCAGAGCTTTCGTGCATATTTTAGGAGGGTATCTCAGGTGAATGAAGCTATGAGGACCATGAAAAACTTAGTGAGACAGGTTTCTAAAAGACAAGCTGTCTTTCTAGTGCTAGACAACCATGTTGGGCCATGTGATGGTGTCTGGAAGAGCTCTGAAGCTTTTCTCCATGACCCTGAATTGACAGGTTTGCCTGGACTTTCGGATCCATTTCATCCCCTTTTCCCTGAACACTTGAGGAGTACCTGCTGAGGAACAAAAATTCCATGAGTGATGAATGCAATGCTGATAAAGGCCTTGTGTGAGAGTCTTGTGCTGTGATGAGAACTTGGGTCTGTGCAAAAACAATGGGGTATTCCTCACATTGTTGGAAAATTATATCTTCATATTATAAAAGAGGCAATTCAGGACAAGTAGTCTTTTTAAACCAGCAGATATAGAGATTTGCAGAGTTTTACTAACATTTATCATTGGATTTCTGAGGACTTCAAAGAAAATTGGCTTATTCACCAAAAAGGTAGCAGTAGTAAGTAGGTAATTTGTAAGAGAAACAATATTTTCCCGAGTGTCCAATGAGGACATAGAAGGGATGTAGCTATTGGAATGGGCTGTGTGCTCACTGGATCAATCTCTGATCCTTCCTGCAGCAAGAAGAGAGGTTCAGGAGAACAGCTGATCCCATCAGCAGCATCTCATGGAGGAGCTGGTAACAGGGATTTTAAGGAAGCCGTTGAGAGTAAGAGCAAGTATTGCTCACAGAAGGGCAGCCATTGCTCTTTGGCAAAGGATCCATTTCAAAAGCATGGAGAGTGAGGCTATGCTTTGGAATTAGGAGACTGGAACTGTTAAATGTATTTTTGCAGGATTTCAGATGCTTTTGAGGACCCTTCTGCGATGTGAACTTTTAAGACTGCATGTATCAGCATTACATCATCACTGAGGGTGCTGTGGTATCCAGGCATTTGATAAGCACCTACTTCATTTTGGGGTAATAATGAGGATAGTTCTGGGTAATGCTACAAAGGCATTAAGCCTGACCAGTCATATTTAGTAGGGTCTGTTCTGGCTGCTCAGCACGTTCCCGAGGATGAATTTGAGTGCACACTTGCGTGGTTCACAGCAAAGAGACTTGGCAGGAGGGTCTTATGTCACTCCAGTGGTCCATGCAGGTACCCCAAGCCAAGACAGGATTGCTTCCAGATGTAAATACTAAATTTTGCTGTCTTTAATATATGTACATAAGCTTCCCAAAGATCATAGGGCTACTCCCATGAATGAGGCCAATGGAACAATACTATGAGATTGCTATTTAGTGTGGAGAAGCCTATCAAAATTCAAAGTACTTCCAGATTTGCAGCAAATTTCTCTGAATTGCCTGAATTAACCACCTTTGTCAGGGAATAGGAAACCAAAGCAGCATCCCCAGTCTGAATACAAATTAATTCCATATAGAGGGTGCCACATCAGAGGGAAATGGATTTGTTCTCCTCCATACACAAGGACTGACATCTGTTTTGTTATGGAATGCTGTGGCCCTTGTTATGTAACTCCCTGGCGTAGCCAGCTCATGGCATTGTTACAGAAAACTCATCCCATCGGTGCATTCTCGCTTGAGGCTGTTTTGCTTGCAGATAAAGAACATGCTCTATTTTCAGCCAGAAGAGGATGATCTTGCACCCAAAATTAGAACCAATAGGAATCAGGAAATAATGAGCAAGAACACTGTCAACTGGCAAATATTTGTGATTTAGGGCACATGTCAAGTTGGAGTTAAGATAATTTATGGGTCTCCTGTCATGACTGGGGTGTGGAAAGGTATCACAGAAGTATTTTTGTTTCTTGTTAGCCTACAGG
This sequence comes from Pachycephala philippinensis, assembly GCA_013397055.1. NCBI lineage: Eukaryota > Metazoa > Chordata > Aves > Passeriformes > Pachycephala > Pachycephala philippinensis. The sequence continues at coordinate 853,272 of VWZT01006077.1, read as the reverse complement.
GATAACATCCCTCATGACTTGGAGGGATTTATTCTACCAAACACCAAGATGCACTCGGCATTCTTCACCCAACAAAGCTAGGATAGAAAAGATGTATATGTTGGTGGAATTGCTATAGCTTTGGTCTTTGGAAAAACATACTGGCTCCTTGTTTTTCTTGGCTTGAGTGCACTTCATTTTCAAAACAGATATTCAGCAGCTGTCACCAAAATTTCTACTATGGTTATAGTCCTGTAGAGCCATCACCTTTCTGTCATTACTAATACTTTCCTATAGCTGCCTTTCTCATTTCAGTGTCCAAAAGAATTAAAAAATGTATGGACTTGTTTCAGTCTTCATAATAGAACCCAGTCCCCTTGGTTTGTTTTATACATCCTGCTTTCCATTTTTACCAGTATTATCTGTCACTTCTTGCCCATTTTAGACCAATGCTCCAATTCAATTTTACTACTTTGACTGTTTGCCCACTAGTTGCAGATTTCATTCTGTAACCTTCTTTTTACCTTGGGATTGCTAAAAACCTATGTGGAAGATCCTCTCACAGTAACTCTGTTCATAGGTACCTTATGAGAGTAACTGAACTCCAGGAAAGGCCGTTTTCTGTGACAGGGAGAATGAATCAGTTGATGCTGAAAGCCAGGTATCCAAACCACGTCTTTGTATCCCCCAGCTAAATTTGTTCTAATACACAGATTTAGGAAACAAGCAGGAATTTTCAAGACTGCACCTGAGACTTGTTACTGCTAGTCAAGGTGTGTGGAGGGCAAAAACCTCAGAATGACCTTGTTTTCAATGTGACTGTAGACTTCACTGTCATTTGGAAGTGGAAGCCAAAGCTGAAATGTGAACTCACACTTAGAACTGGCACAGTTTAGGTTCTGTGTTCCTGAGCAGCAGTGAGAAGTCAATAGGCTACACTTGTGTGAGAAGGAAATCACCTTACAGAGACATGATAAAATGAGCAGTGGTAGGAGAGATGACTGGTTTACTGAACACAGACATAACCTGTGGCATATGCAATAGCTGTAGAGAAGGCACCCTGGGTAAAATTCTGTTTAATGAGTCATGAAAACGGAATGGAAAGCCTAAAACCAGTTTGTGTTGGGATTTCTAAAAGATAAAATGC